>CAUPSG010000691.1:0-95927 GCA_963513935.1 Aphrophora alni
AAATAAGGAAAAAATATATAATAGAGACAAATAATAGTAGGGTCGAAAGAGGACAGGAGTTGATCAAGAGAGACCTGAAAGACAAATTGAAAGAGAGGAATCTAATCCAATTATACTTGAAAAAATATGTTGGTCTAGTTAGGATCCCTCGATATTACGTCATCCGTACTCACTGTAGTAAGCCCCTGGGTGTTTGGACATGCAAGAAGTTAACACTAAGATTTTTGACATAACGCTGTTTAGCCAACAGGTAAGTTTTAGTGGATAGATTGTATGTTTTATATCTTATTTTCCGTCACAACAATCCTATGGAAATCCATTTTTGATTACGGGTTTCGACGTAAACCATCATCATCAGATCCAGGACATCAAACATTAGCTGGTCGTCTTCTTCAAACATCATGGGTGTCATATTTTTATTCAACTATTATAAATTATTATGCTATTACATTTTATGTTAATGTTCTAAAGAACTGTTTTACACAGTAATTTGAATAAAAGAAGGGATTAACGTTCGCAACCCATTTGAACAACCATAGTTCGTATGTTCTTTTTAAATATACAGTGTTCCTGCTCGTGAACTTTAATGTTTACACTAATTTTGGTGGAATTCCACTTGGCTGATCTTATTGGGTTACAAAATTTTGGAACATATTTTTTTGCAATCGTAAAAGCGTATGCTAAATTCACTTAAAATATGTGACAATTTGATGACCGTACGACTGAATTGCACACATGAAATTCAACAGAGCCACAAATTGTGTTCATGATCAGCAAGGTAAGCATACTTAATGTCTTATCTCGCTCTAGGTTGTGCAGGTCAGATCAATCTAAATTTCTAATTTTCAAAATAAATGTTTAAAGGTATCAATATTGTTAGATAAAATACATAAACACTTTGCTTTATAAAAGGTTTTACTATAGGGTGAGGCAAAAGTCTCTATACATATGTTTTGGACGGAGTGTTTTAATATCTTTAACAGCTGATTGTTATTGTTACTTACTTCTTGACGATTGCGTCCAGATTGATAAGGTTCCAGATAATATATCGCGTTACCAACGCCTCAGCACATCTTCAAAGGTTCCATCTGGCCCGACTGAGACTTAATAATTTCATCGCAGTGTTTTCCGTTGCCCATATGATCATGATATACACTAGTTTCTTCCTCCACAATGCAAACCTGACACTGTCACTTAAATTGAAAAGATGCATGTCACAACATGCTCGATTCTTACCCTTACGGCGAACGTAGCTATAGGTTTTGCAATGCTTCGATATTGATGTTGATCAGCAAGTGTTGGCTGAACTTTGTACAGATGTTCATTCACTGACTTTTTCCCAAAAATCGAAGTTAGCCTATAAAATGTCATTAGCACAGCATGAGCGTATTTATGTACGTGGTACCACCTGTCTCGTAACACAGACGTTTAATGAAATGAACTAAACACATTACTCACAACACAGTAGCCAAACTGATTCACAAATTTAAGAATGCGGGCTCGATTACAGACCAACAATGATCTGGACGTCCAATAGCGCTACAGATAAAGAATCTTTAATGATAGTGGTTACGCCATTTTCCATGAGTCCGAAATAAAGGAACCCGGTGCGTCTTCAGGAAAGTCTGAATCAGTTAAAGAAGCTCTATCTGCATATTGCATGGAAAGAAGTGACATCTTTACAAGTTGCTGATGGTGCAGCATTTTGCGAAGATGATCCTGACCGGTGGAAGCGGTTCTCCGAATTGGTTTTGGACATGTTCGAGAATGACCGTTAAACATTCTCTTGTGAGAAAAAGCAAACGTTAACGGAGAAGTTGATAAACAGAATGTAAGTTACTGGTGCGACTAAAATTTACGTTGGGTGATAGGCAGTAAAATGTAAGTGGCAGGATAGTTATGTTGTGGTGTGGGATTTGAAGTAGCAGGGTTATCGGCCCTATTTATTGGATAGTAACCTCAACGAAAACCACACCCGTATCTGCCGAAGACTCGTGTTTTCAAGTCAATCTTCAACGGAAATGGAGATGTTTCTTCTTTATTTTGGAAGGACGAGTCATCACCTCACTATGTCATAAATTTACGCCAGTGGCTAGATCTGCAGGTTCCTGATCATTCGGTCGGCCAGGCCCAGTGGAGTGGTCACCAAGGTCACCAGACCTCAAACCCATGAATTTATATCTCTTGTGATATGTAAAAGCCATGTTGAATCATGAGAAAATTCATG
Source organism: Aphrophora alni (assembly GCA_963513935.1). Taxonomy (NCBI): domain Eukaryota; kingdom Metazoa; phylum Arthropoda; class Insecta; order Hemiptera; family Aphrophoridae; genus Aphrophora; species Aphrophora alni. Next base: position 2,228 of record CAUPSG010000691.1, read on the forward strand.
ATAACCATATCAAGAAAATAATTTTGGAGGCTTCAGGCAAGATACCTTCAGGCAAGTATATGTTGTCAAGTGTTCAACATGATTGGAAAAAGCGCCTGTCACTTATTATTTAATTGTCAGCTATCCATTTTGAATATATACTGTAATCAATTAATGAATTAATGAATCAATTAATGAACGAGTGTATGTATAATAAAAATAATTTAATAATTTGCCTCTCCCTGTATTTAAAAGCTTATTTCACTCCATTACTTAATTATGAAATATGATAGTAGTATTAACAAGGTAATTTTGTTACGTAAGCTTTCACTTTCCCCAATATGAGGGAGAAGATTCACTTTTGTCGTGGTCCAACATTTGTTTGATCTGTCATTTAATCACTGCTTAGTACAAGAAGGCTTTTAGTCATTGCAATCACTAGAACTTAAAGTTTGTCTTTGAGATAATTCAGTGGTTCTGTGGTAAGAACGACTGACAAACTCTGTGGGTTTCTATTTTCTACCTATATATTTGTTGATTATATATTTCCATGAAATCTTATTAAATTTAAAGCCGGGGTTTCATGTAATGAACTAAGCATTATACTGAGTTTGCTAAAAAAAATATATTTTTGTTTGTTTTTAAGTAAATCACTACGCTAATATATTTAAAAAATGTATTTAATTATTATTGTCTATCCACCCAAGAGATACAAATTATATTTTCATATAATTTATTATTAATTTTGTCTTATCCTCTAAACGTCGAACTTCAATTTTTTTTTAATTTCCAAAATATCACTTGACGTAATTTTGAACAAATAAAATTACGCCAACGTTACACAGGCTCAAGCCTGGTTGGGTGTGTCCCTGGTCATCAATACTCTAATAAACTTTCAAAACAACTGAGATAAATTAAAATAATTTTGTCGACATGGCCTAGAAACACTTCTTAAAGAAAATTGATCAAGTATGCAACATTTGATTTGTAAATCCAAAAGTAAATTTAGGTAGTAAATATACATAAAATGACGTATTTGTCATATTATGGGATCTAAACTAAGGAAATATTTTATCTTTTGTTAGCTTTAGAGTTTGAAAACTTTTAACGAGTAAATCTAATCGAGGACTGGCATATTGTTTGCTGGAAAAAGAAAATATACATGAGCCTATTATAGCCGTCTTCCAGGTTGGAATTGCTGGTGGGTGTATGGATTTGTGTTTATTTGGTTTTGCGATTTAGGGTATCGTGCAGGTTTTTTGGTTTGCAGTATTTATAAATATTCAAAATGAACAAAAAATGAGGACAGATTTTTTTAGGTTGTTTCATTTTGTAATTCTTAGTATAAAAGCTAAATTTATGTTTATAATTTATGTAAATAATTCATACATTGCCACAGCTGTGGCCGACGTACAGTAAATGTTAAAAATTTACAGGTAGAATAAATTCATGTGTGATTTAATTTTCACAGTTTATTTCTATTAATTTGTTTGTTTATAAATAAATAAAATTTGTGCAATATTTTTACAATGTTTGTTTGCGCTGTTTTATTTTTTATATATGAACAAAATTTGTACAATTTTTCCACATTTTATTTTTGTTGTGTATTATAATAAAAATAATTTTTCGTATTGTTTTAGAACAGTGATTTGTGTTGTTATGTTTCTGTATAAGTTTGTACAACCGTTTATTTGTTTGCGTTTTTTTATTTCTGTATAAATGAAGAACGTTTGTGCAATACTTTTTCTCCGTTTATTTTTGTTGTTTTGTTTCTGTATAAATGAAGAAAATTTGTGCAATATTTTTCACAGATTATCTTTGCTTTGTTCTGTATAAATGAAATAATTTTGTAGTTTGTTTTTTCACAGTGATTTTTTTTTTTGTGTAATGAAGAATAATATAAATGTGCAATGTCTGCATCGTTTATTTTAGATGTTTTATTTCTGTATAAATGAAGAAAGTTAGTGCAACGTATTTGTATAGTTTATGTTTGTTTGTTGTATTGTTTCTATATCAATGACGAAATTTTGTGCAATGTTTCTGCATTTTTAAAAAATTTCAACTCGTATAGCAATACTAAACTGATTTAGACACTTCCGAAATTAAATCTCTTAATAGCTCGGAGTTTAAATTAACTAGGATGTCGCTAAAAATGTGTATGATTCTTTATCCCAAAAGATACATTACTTAGCTAGCAGCAGAGATTTTTTTAAATAAATTAAACATTTCGGAGAAAAACACAAATAATGTTTACATAGTCTGATATCTCTCAAAGAGCTAAACGCTGCAAGCAAATACCAAGCCGCGTATCCTCTAATTAAAATATCTAAATGAGCCGTCGCTCTCATAAAAATAATGTAAACTGTATGTGTTTATGAAGCAAGTGAAACCTGAATTTTAGTAATTTAGCTAATAATATTTGGCTGTAGTTACAACCAAAGAAATATAACCACATACAATGACTGAAAGGAAACATGAAAACCATTTTTAACGTTGTTAACCGAGAGGATTTTCGCCTGTAAACAAAGAGAAAAAATTGACATTTTCATATTTTTTTATCTAAAAGCACGGCAACCACAATTATGGCTTGGAATCGTGCATTAACTGTTTTGCGAGGATGCCATATTAAAACGTAAAATAAATGTAAATCACTTTGTTCAAACATCGTTTGCTCTTGTCATTAAAAGTTATTCCTAAATATTTGTTCATATCTGTGTAACAAATACAATAACAATCAATCGAATGTCAAGTAGTCACTGAAAGCTACTAAGTTGAAGAAATCATTGTGGAGGCAAGATCATAGTTCACAAGTTTGTTTTGTAAAATTTAGTTCGGTCTAACGCGTTTTCAGGAATTCTATTTTGATGTACACTTTTTTTATGGTGATTGGGATTATAACACTCTTTTACCTTTATTATTAGGTCTCTCTTGACCAACACTTGTTATTTTTCAACCCTGTTGCTAGGTTATTTGAGGGTTCAGTGTCTTTATTGCATTATCTTTTCTTCTAAAGAGGGGGGAAAATATACAAGTATGATTTGCTCATTTTTAGTCCTTCACTAATCAGGATGCTTCAAGTCACCAGCTAAACATTTACCACGCTTATTTAACTGACAGATTCAAACTAAAGTAATTTGTTGGATGGCTGACAAATTGTACAGTCATAAAGTAAGGGCTTCTTGGTGTTTCTAAATAAGGAAAACAACAACAAAAACTGCTTGCTGATAATATTTTAGATTTCGACTAGAAGAAAAATTAATGGATTTCAATTATTACAGATCTCAATAAAGATAAAATAAATGGTAACAAATATTGCAATAAATTATACATGATATTTTTCAAGCTCACTTGATGGAGACAAAATATTAGTATTTGGTTTTATGAATGAGTGGGTGATAAAGTTAGTGCAGTATAATATTGATACAGCGTTCATTTTAACACGTAATAAACTGTGTAATACAGATGAACTATGAGAGCTTCACGGCATTGTGTTGTATGATTGTAATTATATGTATTCGTTTTTGTGCATTAAACCTGACGTTGGACGAATATTACTCCCAAAACACGTGTCGTAAATAATAAAGAGAGTGAAATAACGGATTGTTGACGGTAAGTAATTATAAATTATTACCACTCATAATTATAAGCGAATCCGGAAATTCTAGTATACCAATATTAATAATGAAATTATTAAAATTATTTAATAATAATAATCTGTGTATTAATGTTTATTTAAGGTTTAGTGATTAAGAGGAACTGATTGATTGACTTAACTTCGCCCCTTAAATAAAAGCATTTATCTATCTGACTGTCTGTCTCTGAAGATTTCTCTGTCACTGCAAATTAAATGGCTTTATACATTTGAAAAAGTAAAATTAATGGTACATAAACTATAAGGTATTTTTATTTACCACGAATTTGGATGTAATTTTTAACTAAAGTTTATCTCTAACCTATTTACTATAATGTATATCGTCTATTACATTAACACCTAAAATTATTTAAAATATGAAATAACATATCTCAAGTCTCGTTTCACAATGTCTTGTACCGGAAAGATTATAACGAATATATAACTTTTTAAACATTTAAAACATTAGAATTGTTTAATTTAATTAGTGACATAATAAAAATTATAAAGATCGTTAAATAGTTAATATTAATCATAAAATAATAATAATGAATAATTTATTTATTTAATTTTTGTATTTGTAAATAAAGTAATTTTAAATATTTATTAATTCTTATAAAATTTGGTTTAAACATTAGTTTTAACTATAACGTATTAATAGATGAACAAGTTGGACTGTGGTGAATTTTACAATTGTAAACAAAATAAGGAAACTGTAATAACATAGGCTAATAAATGTTTGCCAAAAGTTTATTTGTGTGTTGTTATTGTACCTAACTCGTGGTAGAGGACTTAGTGTTTACAATTGTAAAATTCACCACAGTGCTCATTGTTCATCTATTATTACGTTATAGTTAAAACTAATGTTTAAACCACATTTTATAAGAATTAATAATGAATCTATAAAAATATTCATTATAGTTTTTATTAGTATTTTGATCAAAATCTATATAAAAGTTTTTTTTGTAATACTTGATTCTGTTGAATTGGATAAAATGAAAACAACAAAACATAAAGTTTTGTATGTAGTCTTATTTTTATTGGTTTCTATATAAGTATTTAATTTCGATCTTTCTTAATTTTACAGATACATATTTTTAGTACTAATAGAGTAATTAATATTAAATTGCAATACATTTTGTTTTAACTTATTAAAGATAACATAAAATAAATACTTTAAAAAAGATCACTTCACTTTAAGTTAAAAAGAATATAAATAGGACACATTAAATGTATATTAAAACAAAAGTAAAGCTTAAATAAATATTTCAAGTGAAAAATATACGACCAAGACCGGGAATCGAACCCAGGACTTTTGGCTTTATGCGCCAACGCTCTTCACTTGAAATAATTATTTAATCAATAATACTAGCTTGGTAAAATAATGGATAAGTGTTAAAATCAATACATTAATAATAGAAGCATCCTGAAGTGTTTGGAAAATTGTACATTTTTCTTTAATATTAAAAAAAAAAATTCTTAATGTTATAAAAAATAATAAAAGAGATTTAGGTAATGAAAGAAGCACAAGTTTCTGAGTAGAAACTCTTTTGTTTGCCATTTAATTTCAAAAAAGAAAGCAGCTGATGATGATATATGATTGATAAAGTGTACACAGGTTTACATTCCTTTTCTGACCCATTTTTTGAAAGCCCAAATTAACAACTCACTTTCATTATTGACAACGATTGGCGACATTGATAAACCAACTTTTCCACAGTTCTTAAATAATAAAAATGTTCAGATTACAAATATCTCATCCATTATATAAAATCATAACTTCAAGTTTCCTACTTACCTGATGAAAATGCAACATTCTCTGTTGTTACCCCAACAATAAAAACAGCAAACACAAAGTATGACAATCTTCTAAAATTCTTGTATGGAATCATGGTCTATCCACTCGTTAATGTCTCCTACCTGAATAAATTATAAATTAAAAGTCAAATTTCAGGATAAGAATACAACAAAAAATATAATAGCATATTGGCCAATTTAATATTATCTACAACCTTTAAATTATTATCAAAATAAACTAGATTTCACGTCTTCAAATTAATTAATTCCAGTTTTGTACTTGTTAGATATTATTAAAGATAATACTTGAAATATTGTAAAAATTATATTTATATTAATATTGTATTTCAACATTACGTTTTTCCTTGTTGTTCAATGGCGAAAAACCTCTTGGTCATAATCGCCTTATAAAAAAATGAAGAAAAAAAAACAAAATAAAGACCGCCTACTACTTCTCGAATCTTCTAATTGTTATTTCTAATAATTGTTATGTAACCAATGTTTTTGTTTCTTGTTTATAAAGGCAAAGAAGCTCTTTGTTATCATCGCCATAAAAAAAGGAAATGAATATAAAATAAAGATTTCTCGCTACCGAGTTCTCTAAAACCGTCAGAGTAGGAAGAGAAAAGAAGTTAGTTAAGAGAAGAAAGAAGATAGGGATAGATTTTACCCAAGATTATAAAAAAGTGGTGGTCCAGCAAAGGTCCCCCAGGATTGACGCACCAATACTCAATATTATAAGCCCCTGGGTGATTATGTATTAAGTAGATATTGTAGTGGTACAGATATTTGTTAAAGCATTTTGATTGTTCTCGACTGTTGAGCACCAAGGAATATATTTAGACCTTTTTGGAACATCTGTTGCACCACCACTATAAGAACAAGGTGATACTGCATTTTTTTAAGTGCTCCAAGGAATTTCTATTTAATTTAAAATTGTTCAATTGAGGATAGAGTTAAAAGTGATTCCCTTGCATTATATTGAACGGATGGTCGGAATGACTCAACATTTTAAAAGTTTGGTGAATATTTTATGGCATGGTTAGATTTTGTACCAAGGTGTTTAAGTATGTGAGTGAAAATAAGGAAGAGATCAAAGTCAATATAACGTATTATTTTTGTTATGGTTATTTTCTGTAAAATAATGTACACATTTAAGTTAATTCATTAATATAAATGATTAAAATATTTAGATTAGCATATCAAATTGATGATTTTACGTTGACAATGAAATTTATTTAATTTTTATTACCATTCATAAGTTTTGAGAAAGAATTTTTACAAATTGTGTTAACAAACGTAAGTGTACAGTTGGGGACATCAGTTGTGAGTGACCGTAAATAGAACGGTGTTAAATAGCAACCTTAAAAGTTTTTTATATTTTTTTTTATTAAATAATGAATTGTTGTACAGATTATTGGCTTTTTTTCAGAAGAAAGTCAACAGTATATTGTTTATTCATATTTAATTCACAGCACACCACAAATTTTTTTAAATTGACGGAAGAGTATACAAAACTTGATTGAATAGTACTCAAAATTTCCATTCTGAAAACATGATGTGATAGTAAAAGTTTACACAATTTGACACATCACATTACTTTAATAAACAAACTATATCTGTGTGAAATTATCAAAATGTAATTTAGAAATGTCAAGTTTTATTATTCTCAATGGGACCAATTTTATGGAAACAATTACATAAATGTTTTTCATATATTTACTTGAACTGAACTTCGACACTAATTTTAAAGTAGAAAATTAATACTGCACTTGATGTTTACACTGACAAGTTGATAGAACACCTATATCATCTTGGGTTGCGATACTTGGCTGCTTATTATCTGTTGACCCGCGTCATTCTAACAGCAGTAGATTCGACCAACCTGGTTATAATTAATCAAGTTATAATCTAAAAATATAGCAAATCGTATATAACCGTCATTTCCATTGCTATAAAATTTGGCAGGAAATAAATATTTGACGTGATCAGATCAAATAATATCATGTCCACCAGATCGACTCTGATATCGTTAACAGCCATTAATTGGACTTTGACAAAAAAAGAAGGAAAAAAATCTTCAACCTATGGACCATAAGAAGCCTCGGACTATCAGAAGTGATCTGTTCATCTAGAAGACATAATTAAGACTCATTAATGATCCCGTGAGGGGTTGCTAGTCCTCTATCGGGCGCCTCCCCAGGTGGCGGATAGGGGAATGCCTCCCAGATATGGGTGGTACCGGTGAAATCAAATAGCCGGGGCGGACCAAAACTAGCAACTCTGGCGGCCAACGGCTTCGGGCGGATGAGCTAACAGAGAGGGCACCCCTTTGTCCTGGAGTTTGGAAACGGGCTCCAAAGGCGGATGAACTGCAGAAGACAGTCAACGGCATAGAGATGAGGAAGAGACATCGGACCCAACACCTCATTAAAGATCCTTAATGGATATGTCCTAGTTTAACCAGCAATCATGGCAGCACTCACAGCTAAATTTAATTCCGGAGTTTCAAGTCCCCCATTCGGATCTCCGGGGGGGGGGACGGTTTTGAGAGGTGTCATTGAAGAAAAGTATCAAGTTAGAGAGAGAATTAGGGTTGGAACATGGAATGTGAAAACCATGGCACAGCAAGGAAACATCCATAATGCTATAAAGGAGATGGATAGAATGAAGGTTGATATAATGGGCATTAGTGAAATGAGGTGGCCGGGTACAGGATCGATCAAGGTTGATGATTGCATGGTTTACTTTTCAGGCACTCAAGATAACTCATACCAGAATGGGGTAGCATTGATAGTGAACAGAACAATAGCAAACTGTGTAACAAATTTTGTACCTTTCTCAGACAGAATTATGTTGCTGCAAATCAAAGGCCGACCTGTGAACCTGAACCTTATCCAGACTTATGCACCCACCGCAGACAAAGAGGACACAGAAGCGGAAGCGTTTTATGCAAATGTCGCACAATTATACAGAAAGTTACCCAAACAGGACATAAATATCGTAATGGGAGATTTCAATGCCAAGTTGGGACAGGGACAGAGGACAGAACTCATTGGTGCGTATGGTCTTGGGGAAAGAAATGATAGAGGAGACATGCTTGAGGGTTTTGTTGAACAGCATGGCCTGGTGGTGCTAAACACTCAGTTCAAACAGCATCCACGCCGATTATACACATGGAAATCCCCACAAGACAAGCCTGGCAGAATTGTCAGAAATCAGATTGACTTTATTATGATCAACAAACGTTACAGAAATAGCTGCACAAATATGAGAACCTTTCCTGGAGCAGACATGAAGTCTGATCATGTCCCAGTAATTGGGCAGTTCAGAGTAATCCTGAAAAAAGTCAAGAGGAAAGAAACAAACAGAATTAATCTTAGACTATTAAAAGATGAACAGATTAAAAAGGAGGTTAAAGTCAAACTGAACACAGCTATGGAAAGGATAGAGAACAGCTTTTCTGTTGAAGATCAATTAGCTGAAATAAAGGAGATAATAGAACACGTAAAGAAGACTTGCATGAAGGGAGAGAGAATTGAAAAAAGGACATGGATGACGAAGGAAATATTGGATCTGATGGAGCAAAGAAGGATGAATAAAGGAAATCTTTGCGAATACAATAGAATAAACAAGGTCATCAGAAGGGAAATCAGAAAGGCAAAAGAGAATGAACAAAAAGAAAGGTGTCATGAAATAGAAGCATATCAAAGTAAATTTGATAATTTTAATGTACATCGAAAGGTCAGAGAGGTAACAGGCCTTGGTAGAAGAGTAGTTCATGAGAAATTACTAGATCATAGAGGTGAAATCATTGTGGATATTGCAGAGAAGAAAGACACTTGGATAGCTTATCTTGAGAAGTTGTTTGAGGATGATAGGATCCATTCAATTGGACAGATAAGAGCGGAAAGTGGGCCACCCATTTTGCTATCAGAGGTACAAGTAGCAATTAATCAAATGAAGGAGGGGAAAGCAGTGGGACCGGACAACATTCAGGTAGAATTTATAAAGCTTTTGGAGGAAAAAGGATTAGAGAACATCACAAATCTTTTCAATAAGATATACTCATCTGGCATTATACCACATGACTGGTTGGTCTCAGAATTCATTGCTCTTCCCAAGAAACAAGGGGCAAAACGATGTGAGGAGCACCGCACCATCAGCCTCATGAGCCACATTTTAAAAATTTTCCTCAGAATAATTTATAGGAGAATTTACAAGAGATGTGAAAAACAAATATCTCAGAATCAGTTTGGTTTTGTCAAGGCTGTTGGAACGAGAGAAGCGTTATTCGCTTTGCAAGTTTTAGTCCAGAGGTGCAGGGATGTGAATTGTGATGTTTTTTGCTGCCTGATTGATTACCGGAAGGCTTTTGACCGGGTAAAACATGAGAAGATGGTTGAAATAATGAGAAAAACAGGCATTGATGACAAGGACCTAAGAATAATCATAAACCTGTACTGGGGTCAATCTGCAAAGATGAGGGTGGATAAAGAAACAACAGAAGAGATAAAGATAAGAAGAGGAGTCCGACAGGGATGTGTCTTGTCACCATTATTGTTTAACTGCTATTCCGAACAGATCTTTAGAGAGGCATTGGATGGTGAGGAGGAGGATGGAATACCAATACAAGGTCAGAGACTTAACAATATAAGGTATGCGGATGACACCATAGTGTTTGCTGATAGTGAAGAAGGGCTACAGCGTCTAGTGAGCAAAATAGCAGCAGTTAGTACCAAATATGGCCTTGATATCAACAGTCAAAAGACAAAATTCATGATGATCTCCAAACACCGAAACGACAATGCCCGAATATTTATAAATGATCAGCAGTTGGAACGAGTGGAGCACACAATGTACCTGGGAACAATAATAAATGGAGAGTGGGACATGACACAAGAGATTAAGTCACGCATATCCAGAGCAACAGCTGCCTTCAATAAAATGAACAAAGTTTTCAAGAGCCATGATGTTACCATTGAAACAAAAATGAGACTTTTGAGGTGTTACGTATTTTCTATTTTTCTGTATGGAGCAGAGTCATGGACAGTAAACAAGAGCATGATTAAAAGGATTGAAGCTTTTGAACTATGGTTGTACCGGAGAATGCTCAAAATATCATGGACAGAGCATGTAACAAATGAAGAAGTTCTAAGACGGATGAAGAAATCCAGAGAGATTTTGGACACCATTAAGATCCGTAAGCTACAATACTTAGGACACATCATGAGAAATGAGTCCAGATACTCTCTGCTGCAGCTCATCATGCAGGGAAAAATAGATGGAAGGAGAGGACCAGGAAGACGAAGAATATCCTGGTTGCATAACCTTAGGGAATGGACCGGAAAAACATCTGTTGAACTTTTCCGAATTGCTGTCAACAGAGTCAAACTTACCCTGCTGGTCGCCAACGTCCGAAACGGATAGCGCACTATAAGAAGAAGAAGAATGATGTAGAAATAAAGCTATTTTATTTCCTATCTGCCTCTTCGCGATGATATCCACTGCTATGAACAAAGAAAGGTATAAACTATATATCGCATATAACCATCAAAGGCTGACACATAATGAGCACGGATGTGGCACATCCGATCAATCTTAACTGAATCTACACCTTTCTTCATGGAGAACTGGGTTAGATCCCTCTCTTTCATCTTTTCAATCGGGTTTCTCTTAAACTTTTTTCCCCGACCCTGATGGTATTAGAAATTGGGGATATTTATAATTCACTGGTATTATTCCCTAGTAAGGTGCATTCCGATTAGTTTTTAGAGTTTAGAGCAAGAATTGTTTCTCTTATTATTGTTGACACAAGTAAGTTTAGTTGCTAAGTAATGTCAAGATAGATACAGCGTGCTTTGGCTACAGTAGTATAACCGTCTAGTTATTTGCAGGTCATACTAGACGTGGTCATTTGCAGGTCATATGCTATTAGACGTGGTCTAATAAAGCTTAAGATTGGTGGAATAAGTTCAGTCACAGGTCTCGTATCCCTATTTGGTCTTGGTCATCTATAAAGATATGAGAGTCAACCTACTGAACTCAGAACTGCCAATATTAATAGTCACAAGTTACAACTTATGTCCTAAAACTTATCTACTTTACAGTATTAAAGTCGAATGTTCCGAGTGATATTACTTGCAATTTTATGATTTAGTAATTCATTTAAACTTGTATAACATCTAAACAAATAAATAAATTGTTTACTATGTGTACTAAATGATATGATGTATCCAAAACAAATAATAATATTAAGTACACATTTAAGGTATTCACTAAATACAAAGGTTAATTTCCAAAAGATTTTTCTTGGTATCAAATGAATTATGAAGTCTTTTAAACTACTTACCATTTGCAAAAATGAAACCATAATTCAAATATGCAGTTAATTAAAAGAAAATTGCAATAAGTTGACGAAATATTCTAAACCCCTACCTCTAGTTACCTGAATTTATTTATTTAAATATTTGTCAAAACCTTTATTAGAAAGAAACTTTTCTCATATTTAAAGAAAACAATCCAACAGTGAATAACAGTTTTAAAATGGTCAAACGCCAACTACCGTTATGCCATTTTTCTTAGACGAAAGATATTGTCGAGGTTTTGCATAGATTTGTTTTATCAATAATAAATCAGTTGTGAAATATATTTTACTTTAAATTCACTCTACGTAAATCATTTCCTCCGTAAATGTTACAAATAACTGTTTTATTGTTGTTTTATATAGGTGGTTCGTAATACATATTGTTTTTGTAAGAGTACTTATTGTACTTAAGAAGAAAACAACTTTTTGTAGAACAAGTGGCACAATTCACTTTCATTATAAGAAATAATTCCCTCATGTTGTCAATTCAATTTTAAAGGATGTATCATTCATTTATTATACATAGTTCTACGTTTCAAAATTGTGTAATTTTATGTAATTAATTTTACATAAGATCTTTCAATAATGGATTATCTTCCTTAACGCTTACTTCAGTTTATATTATGAGCGTTTATTTATTTTCTTCTTTATTATCTTTCCATAAAAAAATATAATTAGAGTCTCTATTAAGGACACCACTATAGTGGATAAAGTTAGTATTAGTTGGGTAATTTGTTAAATTACACTGAAAATAGATCAGGGGAAAAACTGTTCCAAGATTCTATTGAATCACAAAACAGCTTGTTATAATTTAATAAAGTTTCTTTGTATCAAGCCAAATATATCACGGTAGAATAAGGGATGAAGTATAAATTTCTCTAAAAATAATACAGTTGCTCCCAAGTGGAATCAGCTCGTTATATTCTTCCAACCTGGTGTTCTCACCACTGTTAAAATGAAATAAGTTTCAAAACTGAACGTATTTTACTGAATAATTTAGTACGGTTTTAATTAAATAAATAACAAAAAGAAATATGAAGAATGTCTCGGAGGGAAAAACAACCCAACTTAACAACAGAGTGAAAATTTAATTAATAGTTTCGCCTCTTTGAAGTCAACTTCTCTTTGGGAGATTATGCCCTCTATAACAACCTAAAATTAAAGCTAAGAAAAGGCGCTCATATAAAGTTTGACACTTTTTTGTGGGTGTGAATTCTCTTCTCTTTTTTTCGACTGGGAGTTTTGGGAACAGTGAGCATAAAGACTAGTTTATTATCTTAGGTGTAAGCGTATCAAAATAATCAAAACCATCATTTAGTCAACTTTAAATATAAATATATATGTTTGTGTGAACAAAGCAAATCACGGAAGTGAAATATTGTTATTTTTCTATATTATCTGAAAAAATAATCTTAGTATTTTTGTTTTAGTGTTATAAACTGTAGACATTATGAAATCGGAAGCGAAATTAGGAGGTTAACCATTTTAATAATATTAAGTTTTTCTTATAATTTAGAGATGGTAGAAAAAATAAATTTAGAAGTTAGATTGGGAACAAAATCATTAAATAGAACTGTTAAAGATCATAAAATTCCCTGCAATGAATGCTTCCCTACTTGCTTCGACTAACTTTGTTTTGATTGTAAAATTGACAGAGTTCTGACTTTTTAAATGTAGTGTTGAAACTACCAACATGATGCACACACTTTTTTAAAGAGCTTAATAAGTTAAGAACTAAATACAAAAATACAAAAATCATACAAAAATTTCTATAAATTAGTATATTTTTACGTCGTTTAAATATTTTTATTTTAAACCCTTATTTGTATCTCCATGACGAAATTTCACCCTGAGATGATTGAAAAAAGAAAAAAACACATGTACAACTAAAAATTAAAATTCAATAAAATTAAAACAAAAATATTATTTGGTCCTTATAACAATTAATTTTTCTTTCTTATTCCATAAAATCTTGTATGAAATTTGTTATTTCGGATGTAATATATAAATACAGTAAAAAAAATGTATATACCTAAAATATCTGTATTTAAAAATATAATTCCAGGGATTTATACTATCATTAGTAATTTTATTTCACATTTTTCATAAAATACACAGTGTAGGAGATAATCTATAAAAGAAACCCGATTAACAACTTCTTCTCCCTCTCGCCTGCAAAATCAATTATTCTTTGAACTCTTGATTCATAGATTTCTTAAAAAGAAATTTTAATGAAACACCTTCTGCTAGTTTATATTGATATTTAATTTTTATCCTTTTCAAAGTCCGTTTTTACTGTACTAGTTTTTTTATTTTTCCGATTACTATTATGAAAATTTATAATGACTATTGTTGCTTATATGTTCGATTTTATAAGTAATTTAATTTATATTATTGTACGTTATAGGTAGTTGAAGTGAACGAAAAATAATCTACATTTTGGGTATTCTCCCATCCATTCACTAATTTAATTTGTTTCATGAATTAAAATGATTTTTTTTTGAAGTGAAAACTTCTATTGGCGCGTTAGGTACTTTTTTGGGATGGACTTTTTCAATAGAAATCGCGTCACGCACACTACCGTAATCGCGTCACGCACCGTAGCGTACCGTAATGCAACTTTAATATATATAGACAACGGATACGCGCGCACAGCGTAAATATAAACTCATATAACTACGAAAAATATTGCACAAACTTTCTCACATACCCATACGTATTAAAACAAAAATCTACGAAAAATATTGCACTAACTTTCTCACATACCCATATATATTAAAACAAAAATCTACGAAAAATATTGCTCTAACTTTCTCAAAATTCACATACATAGTTAAACTAAAATCAATGCAAAACTAAAGCACACACTTTTTCACATACCAATACATATCAAAACTAAAAATCTACGAAAAATATAGCACTAACTTTCTCAAACTCATATATATAGTCAAACTAAAATCAATGCAAAAATATTGCACAAACTTTCTACATACCATACGTATTAAAACTAAAAATCTACGAAAAATATTGCACTAACTTTTCCCCCTAATCTATAAGCGTTACATACTGTTCATACAAGTTTTCACTTCTAACGTGTTGTCTTAAGCACACCCAGTTATTATTATTTTTTTTGTTGTTGTTAATTTTGATCTTACTTTTTGCTTCAAAAATAGATGACAAAAATAAAAACAATATCTTAAAACATATGTAATCAAATTTACCAATTTACCATACAGGATTTAAAAAAGGAATTAATGTAGTTCAAGATAATAATATTGGTTTAAATCAGACAAAACTAGTAATACATTTTCAGCGTCACAAAATATGGAAAAAATAACTTTTATTGTTTAAAAAAATAAATCAAACAAATTGAAATTAAATATCGTAATATTAAAACTTATATTGTGATTCAGTTAAAAAACAATTAGTTAAAAATATATATTTTGTATCCAAAAAATCTTGGGGAAACTGAATTTTATAAAAATCTATAAATATTCCAATTTGATATTTCTATTCACAGTCGTATTTTTGAATGGTTTACTTTGTATTAAGTTAGACGAATATATATTAAAACAAATTCCTATAATAATAATCAACTTAAGTTTTCATATTATACAACAAGTTTTTATTTACACCTTCACTTTAGATTTGAAAATTATGATTTAATGAATGTATACTATAATGAAATTCCATTTTCGTTCCATTCAACGAGTATGTTACTTTGTTAAAAGATTAAAAATATGTAACCCTCACAAATAAATTGCTTTACTGAAAGGTTGTACAGCAAATTAAAAAGAAACTCGCTTTCAGCCTTGAGGCTAGTGCGTGGTTGACGGACTCTATGTAAACGTTAAAATTATTTCAACAATATTTCCATAACTTTGAGTTGACTCTGTAGCGTAACACCCTAGCCTGCAGGGCTTACCGCTTCAGCCGGTTACTTTCTCATATATGATAATAATAATACTTATTAGGTTCATGTTAGTACAATAGATATTTTAAACATTAACATTAAACAAACATCAGGTTCGCAAACATTAAGCTATAAACAAATTACACTGACACATCAACTTGTATATTACATTTTGAAACACAGACTAAAGTACGATAGCACAATTCTTAAGTCTTCAAATTTCTTGCATTGAATAAAAGGGGTTGGTTCTCAATAAGGCAAGTTTAAAACTTTTTCAAATATTTTTCACTTCGTTAGAATCAAAGTTGAGACTAATCTTGTTGTGAACTTTTAAGCCCACCGATTTAAATGACAATTCGATGATTTCTGTAGTCTATAGTATTTTAAACTTATTTCGATTTTATTCGTGACCTATACTAGCTGATGGCCCCAGTTTCAACTGGGGATAATTGAGATAGTTTTATAAAGAAATAATTTTGTTTAGCACAACCCTAAGGGTGGTGATATGGAAATAAATTATGCCCAAATAGAGCAACACGCCAATTTTCATCAAATAGACCTATAAATAACGAAGATATGATTCTTGTTTTAGGGGTAACCCCTTGGATTGGAATATTTTCAAAATCATTTCTCTTTCCGCGTCTACAGACCTTCCCCAAACCTTGTTAAAAAATTCATACAGTAGTTCTAGGCTTCTTGGATTAAGAAATATGCTTTAAGGGTAAAAAAACACCCTTGGAGTTGATAATTTTTCAAAACGTTTTCTTAGTGCGCGTCTACAGACCTACCCCAAACAATCTTAAAAGCTCTAGGCTTCTTGAATCCAGAGATTTCGTGATCAGTCAGTGGGTTTTGAATTATATATATATAGCGGAAAGTTGAGTAGATAAATCACAAAATCAAATTCGAGTTTTGTGCGGAATGGCTTTTGAAATGGTTGGATAGAGCATGTACCCCAAAGTGATGACAGAAAAAATAATAGTTATTAAGCTCTATTTTGCCCATATCCTTGACCTTCATTAATTTTGTTGATAACTTTAAATTTCGGCGTAGCTGCCATAAGAAAAAATAGCATGATTACGATTTTATGAAAATTGTCTCTAACACCTCTAACGTCTTTAAGGACCAAAAGAAAACGTATTTATCGCCATCATTCCAAACATTTTACGAGCAAGATAGGAAGTTACAAATAATTGGAAAAAAAAACAAAAATGAACTCTCTTTTCTCTTGACTGCCTCTGTTAAAAGCTCGATTTTAATCTAATACAATTTAAGCTGAGGGCGCGTTTATGGCACAAGGGAAGAAAGTTCATGGTCTTATCTATTTTTAAACATTGTAAATATTCACTATTTGATTGACAAATCCCAAACTAATATTTTTAGATGAATTAGTTTTGGTGGGTTTTCGTTTGGTTTTGGGGATGGGTGAATGAAAAAGTGCATACAATATTTGTTCACAATAATTAATTTTATTTTACTCTTGTTTATGAAAGATTAAAATAATATAATTACGTTTGTCTTACATAAATATAACATTTTATCCGAGTATAAAGAAAACTATTTATAGACGAATTTCCTTTTTAGATTCAATGTTTCAGGCTTGTATCACAGGAATACATAAAGTAAAAATACATCAAATTATGAATTTAATGAGTTATTCCTAATAAACACTATCAGTCTAGTATACACTTCTCCAGACCAATACTTTTCTAATGTTCTTGATATTACCAGTAGCTGTATCATTGAGAAGTGATCTTAGGTTTGAACCTAAATTAATACAGAATTAGTTGTAATAAACAAAAACGACGACGCGATATTAGTATTTTAAGTATAAAATGTGACAAGCAAGCATACATAAAATAATACAAATATTTGCTTCACAAAATATTTGACTAGCTTGCATTTCTTATAATACTATTCCCAACTCAATTAACTTGTGGGATCACGTAGTAACAGTATTTATCTCATTTTTAAAGTCAATGAGATAAATACAGTTACTAAATTTCACAAGTTACAAATTAATAGAGTCATGTATTAATGTTATTCGATTTATTTTATTTGAATGCTAGTTAGCCAAATACAACTACTGCCAGACTAAATTAACTTGTGGTATTATGTGTAACGGTGTTTATCTCATTTTTAAAATCAATGGATATATATATATATATACTGTCACTCAATATCACAAATTAATTGTGAGTCAGGGATTAATGTTATTTGATTAATTTTATTTGAACGTTGTTAGTCAAATAAAATAATTACTGTCACACTCAATTAACCTGCTATTATATAGTAACCGTATTTATCTCATTTTTAAAATCAATGATACAAATACTGTCACTATACTGTATGTCACAAATTAATTGAGTCAGGGATTAATGTTATTTCATTAATTGTATTTGAATGCTAGTTAGTCAAATAAATTTACTGTCAGACTCAATTAACTTTTGGGTTAAATCGGGTTTGATACACCCTTACTCATTTTGAATGAAATGGTGCCCCTTTCAATGAATTCCGATACATAAATACACAGATTTTATTCATAGAAATAATATGGTATCATTTTGGGTCACTCAAATAAATATACATACATATTTTACATACGATCTCACAAGTCAGCGTTGATAAACAGTTTTACCAATTGATTTACAATTCCTTAATAAGAAAGTTCAATAATTTAAGAAATCGTGGCCATCTCTTTAATATTAGTCAAAAACACACGTATCCAACGGAACTGTTATACAACGTTATTCTTTTCTTCAAAATCAAGCTTAAAAGAATGTTGCATTAATGAAATTAAAAACTAAGTAAGTGTTTCGTGTTTGGTTTAAAACACTAAGAGCCGTTAAAGTAAAAAATTATGCTACCAGAGTATCTGAAAAAACTAAATTTAATACATTTTAATTACTTAATGATAACAATATGACACTAGTGAAGCAAATGGGGGCTCTTTGTAAATATAAACAATTAAAAGATACACTAAATTCGAGTTGTCAAGACGAAATATGTTAGGGAAGGTTTTACAACAATCCATTTTGCCAAAGACATATATTTCTATTTATGACTCAATAACAACTAGGCGCAAGGGTCGGATACCGATATAGGGTAGTGAATGGAGGTCAGATTTAGAACAGCGGCAGCATTCTGCTCTACGTAGCAATTACTGTACCTACAAATGCGTTTTATATTTCTTTGCTTTTGTACAAGTGAGAAAGTTTGTGCAGTAGTAATTCATTAATACAATCTTTAAACTACTTATTCAGAAACAACTGACAGGGCTTGATGTTGTTTTATTGTAAATTAGTCTCCACATTGGCTCTCTTATATTGAATGTGAGTAGTATGGCAATACCAAAGGAACCTATCTGGATATAGAATTTTCTTCATCTAATCACCCTTCTCTTTTATCTTTCAGGTGTTAGGAGATTTTGTTTTATGTTGTTTTTTCCAAGACGTCAATGGCCTTAGGATTTTTCGCTTATAAACCGATAAATTTATAAAAACCTTAGTAAACTACTACTTTTGATATTATAACAACAAAGCTTTAAAACAAATGTTTGTGTTATACAAAAGCAAATTAATCTTATTCTTATATTTGTTTCAAATAAATCCAAATCTTACAATATGTGTTAAAATATAAACATCTGATTAATGTAAGTCTAAACCCAATTGTGTACGCAATTTTTAGCTTCCACAATGATGGTTACATGTTATCTCTAGGACAAAAACTATACGAATCATTGAGCAAAATCAATCTCTGTTGGGGGGAGGGATTTGTACATCACTGACAGTTCTAAGGATTTACAATGGTAGATAACAACCTAATATATGCTTTTCTTCGAACGTTGAAGAACAAACGAAGCAATAGAGCTTTTCAAAATTCAGTTTACAGTCTCACTTGCAAGATAACTAAATCAAACAAAATACTCTACATAAATAAATATGTTTAATAGATAACACAAAAATTTACCTTGGGGTTTTTGTTTTGGACCGTTTGTTAACTACGATTTTGGTAATTTGTCCCAAGTTACACGAATAATAATACAAACTATCATTAAATAAAACTAGAGTTAACATTTCTAAAAGTCTTGATTTAAACATTTTGTAATCCAATTAAAACCTAATCATCGTAAGTGCTAAAACAAACTTGAAGTACCAAAAAATAACTCAGGATAATTTATGTTATTTTTCTTGTTTTTTTTTTAAATTTTGAGTTTACATTTTAACACTTTCTAGTAACTACTTTCATATTGGTTTGGACACCGTTGTATACAGATTTAAAAGATATACAAAATGTGTTTTTAAAGAATGTCTTAGAAATACTGGTAAAAAGTTGTTCTGGAATATTCACTTTTATTTAGAATGTACTTTTAAAGCAAAATTTTATCTAAATCCATGCAGCTATTTTAAGAAATTCTGGTATTTTAGTGTCCCCCTTCATATAAAGTATATCTCCATATTGGAAGTAAATACATTTTGATATCAATTCTGTACAGGAATTTTCGTAGAGGAATTACAATTTAGGAAATTTTGATTTGAAAATCGTTTTTGATTTGCCGAAACCGGAAATCCAACAGGATAATCATAGAGTGTTCGGCGGTAAAAGTAAACAATGTGATTTACCTATTTATATTAATAAATGGATATAAATGTGTAAATGAGTTTTTGAAACAAAATTTTGAAATAATTATAATAGATTTGAAGGTAGTAATAAAGATATTAAACAAGACTTCGAAAATAAACATGAAAATACATATTTAAAGAATCTAATGAAAATAATATTTGTAAAAATTTAAAAAAATCTTATGCAAATTTTGGTGATATAATACAAATCTTAAACAATCTAAATAAAGATTGTAAGAAGTTTTAAATGAGGTAAAATCAACAGATATAGTCGATGTGTTTAAAAAATAATAAGAAAAAATTTGAACAAATTTAAGTTCAGGTTGGACAAATTAAAGATTATTTTAAGAAAAAGAGTGAATGCGTTTATTTTATAGACGTTTATAGTTTACATGGATATATCGATCATTATATTATTATTTAGAAATTAGTTTGACTTACGTACGTATAATATCCATTTTGTAAAAAAAGAAAACTTTTTGTATTTCAATTTCACCGTATACAATATGTTTAATATCATAGAACGTTTAACATAGAATGTTTTTCATCGTAAACTCTTCTTTTTAAGGAAAATAAAAAAAGTTGAAAACATATTTATTGAGGGTCTAGTGCGTGATTGTATCATACTTGTGGAATAATAAATTGTAATCTGCAACAAGTTAGAAATGGGTTAAAATTTCTTTTTCCTCCGGCTAACACTAAAAGTAGCCTTTCCTTCTTTCTACACAGAGCTGATGAGTTTCTCAATTAATTAAACATTTTGATAGTTTGTTACTTTAACACATTACGTCCAAGTGATAGTAACAGTGATTTTGAAGATATTTCTCCAGACATTATTCAAGATGTTGATTATGGAACAGCTAATCTCTTGCCAGAAAAATCAAGAAATCTTTAAAAAAATTAAATTGAACTTAAAGGCTTACTTTGAATAACCTAAAAGTTAAATGTTTGTACCCTGTTAAAAAAAGTTTTTTCCACAATATTAATCTAGTATTTTTTTTAAAAATTGTAGCTGTAGGAAAAATCCTGTGTTTATTACGTGTGAAAAATTCTTCTGTCGTTCTCGAGAAAATTTCCCACTCCACTGTCAGCATTTATCTGTCTGGAAATAAAATCCACCTTTAATCCACAAATAACTATTTTATTCTGGAATTCATTTTCATCATTGTCCATAGAAAGACTCATTACATTGAATGAGTGTTATAGAGTCAAAAAAAAGAAAGAAAAAAAAAGGACAATAAACAAAGTAAATGGATGGACGGTCAGATATCAAGTGCTTTTTATTCAAGATCGTGTTATTTAGCTAAATATAATTTTTTATATTTTATAAATTATAGGTGATGAGTTTATTTTGTATACTCTTTGATTAATCATAAATACGAAATACATTCTATTCAATTTTTATTTTTATACTATTACATGTTCTCATAAACACACTATAGAGATAGTTACGTAATGTTCAATTTTTTTCTCGATATATCAGTTTTGAGGCATCGTGAGTCCAAAAGTAGTTTTTAGGTTGATATCTGACTGATAGTCGCTGGTCGTCAGTGCAGTGAACTAGCCCAAACAAGTGGGCGTATTAATCAAATTTATCAGGATATTTAAGGCATCTCGGAAAGGTTTTTAAAATGTTTGCTCATAAAATATTTGAAGATAGGTACCTTAAAAAATAATCAACACAAAGTTATGATTTTTTTTTTAAATCAGCTCAAAGGATTTCGTTATAATTTTAGTAAAATGTTAAGATCAATGACACAAATCTGTGTTCAAATAATTCAGGAAAGATAATGGCAAAAAGTAACCACAGTCATTAAAGTCTGAATTTAATCAAATACAATTTACGCTGAGGGCTTGTTTACAACACATGCGAAACAAGTTTTGTCTTTATTTAAATAAATTTCAAAATCGGCGTACATGATTGATTCCCACTTTCTTGACTGACAAAAACGATACGATATCAATAGTGAGTAGTTTCGATTGGTTTTTATGTGTTGAGTGAATGAGAACGTTTGTGCAATGTTTTCACACAGATTATTTTCATTTGCTTCCTCGTATATGTATGAAAATATTGCAATCAACAAAAACTGTTTAAGATTTTTTGATAATATTTGTGTGCTTCCTCCTCTGATAATTTATAAAAATCAATATCCTAATCAGTAATTTAGAATTTCAGGAGTGTCAACTAAAATTTTTACTGTCACGTGGTATCAACGTAACTCTAAATCAGTCACCCACATTCCTTTCATATACGACATTGCCACAACACAAAATTGAATATTCCATAATATTCCTCGCGTTCTAGAAATCTTCAATTTATTTTCAATTCCAAGAAGTGGTTTCGACTGTTATACCTCAAATATGTGAATACTTATGTGAATTCCAATAAAATGTATTGATATTATTTGCAAGATGCTATAGGGTTATTCAATAAGAACTCCTGTTTCAGATGACATGCTATTACCGGATTGTTGCCATAGCAACATTTTACTTATTTGTTTGTTAATCAGTATTTTTGAGGTTAGTTATCATGGAACACTTTACAATTTAACAACGAATATTAAGGTGAAAACACCTTACAAATAGGCCCTATGGTGAGTGTTATCAGAAACTTGTACGACTAATGACTCAACAGTAATTAGGCTAATTAAAAATTTTGATGGAAATGCAATAACAGTGAATGGAACAACGCTACAGGAATATGGTTGACACATTTTTATGGCCTTATCTTAATGTCATATTGAACAATTATGGTTCCTTCAGCATGACACAACCTGCCACACATCCCACGATACGATATTGTTGAGGAATAAATTTCCGACACAAACCCTTTCACACAACGGCGATCAGAACTGGCCAGCAATGTCGTGTGACTTAGACCTTCTGGACACCCCATGACCTTAGCAAGGACACCCCGTGACTTCTTCCTTTGAGGGTATTATCACAAAATAATACCCGAACAGAACCACAACTAAAGGAAGACATTCGCATGTCATCATCGAACTCGAAGAGAGTTCATCTCTCTGAAGGTTATAACAAAGTTCATTAATCGAGTTATAACATGCAGAGCAAGTCATGAAGGACATAATTATGTCAGGTGTAATTTTTATACGTAATGTATACTATGTATTGATGTTGAAATATGTTACATTTCATAAATAAATATAAAGTACTTTATTCAACACTTAAAACCCGGTGTTCTTATTGAATCATCCTATATTATGCAATAATTAAATTTTGATTTTTGTTTGTATTATATCAAGTCGTTAGATTTATGTAATTGTGTTTAAATCCATCTCTTGCCTCGAAGGCCTTAATTAGGAGTAGAATTTGGCTCCGGGGAAAACTTGTAGGGTGTAGCGAAAGTTTCCACAATATTCGAGAGCCTAAATTCGAATTAATAAATGTCCTTGGATTAAGAGATTTGTTAGACTGTTCTTCGCAAATTGACCTAATGAAGATCATTATTAGTCAAGCCAGATTGATAAATTAATTATATAAATGGTGCAAAGATATTGCACAAAAGTCCTTACACACCCATCTTCAAAATAAAATATAAAAAAACCAAAATTAATAGTCAACAAATATTTCAGTTCTGTAGTTGTCAATCAAAAAGTGAAAATGAATCTACGATTCCTTTGAGAAATATTTAAATAACGGCTTAAACTTGCTTTGTTATGCCATAAAATTTATAATTAACTAAGCTGTAAATGTTAATTTTTATTTCAACTATTCCAGTAATTTTGAAATAAAATTTATATTATTACTGTACCCAACAATTATTATAATAAAAAAAAATCATTTAAAAAATAAACTCAATTACCTAATTTGTATGAAAATAGAAAACATAAAACTACTAGATTGAAAAATCTAATACAAATATTTTTGAGGATAAAATAAAGCAAAAGTTAAAGTTTCAAATATTTTAATAATATAAATGAGCTACAATTGTTTCGCCTTGGGGCATCATCGGACATAATTATTAAAATATTTCAAACTTTAAGCTTTTGCTTTATTTTATCCTTGAATATGGAGTTTCAACAAGAAATATCTGCTATTACATTAAAGTTTTTTTAAAACAAATATTTTTGGCTACGAAACTTGTAAAAGTAATTATACAAATCAATTTGAGTATTAATTTAATGAAAATCTGATAAAAACATATTAAAATCTCTAGAGAAATTGGTTTTATTTTTTAAATGAAAAGGTTGATCTTCTTTACAGTGGATCCCTTCTTACAGATGTGAAAACAGTCCAGATAGATTCACTGATGTAAATACTCATCAGGGGTTTACGAGTCCCTGTAGTAAACACACACTACCCTCTGCTCTGTGACGTTTCCTTATTTGAATTGCTCAGTACTAATCTCAACTGCATTTGGACAAACTATAGAACGCATTTGATGTAAAAATGATCCAACTTTTGAAGGAAATTGGTTTAAATTTCACAGGTTTCTGCAAATATTGAAGAAAAATAATTTAAAATAACTTTTTTCATTTATTAAATATAAAAATATATTTAATAATTTTATTTAAAACTATCTTTCAACTCAACAAATTTAATAAACAACTTTAATTAACAAATTTAAAACTCTAATTTAACGGATGATTAAATTACAATCTACCACCAGTAACATTTATGTATATATATAATGTACATTTGGAAACGTGTATACATTTAAAAAATACTGTTTATTTTATTAATTTGTCTTATTCGAGAAAACTCAGTATTTCATTATTATAGGGGTTTTGAACTAATACGCAAAACGTTTATTCTGTAGATATGGGGAAAATGTAACCTGTTTGAATTACTCTCCTGTTGTTTTAACCACGTCTGTTACCATTTAATGAGCACAAATCTTTGGAAATAATTTGTTTAAAAATAGTACTTAGGTTTATTTATTTTTGATTATTATAGTGGCCGTTTCATGTGCTACGTTATGTGATATTTAATTTGTGATGTGTTTTTATGTTCCTATGTGTTTTGTGTATTATATGTGAAAATTTATAACATGTTTTCATCAACATTGGTGAAACACGTGTAGTACTGACAACTTAGGAAGGAAAAAGTGTCAAAATGTATACTATACTTTTCAACGTAATTTAACATATTACATATCTTTACAATATATAATTGTGTTTTTATCAAATGTTTGATTACAACTAATGGTACCTAACCCCATTATTTAGGAATTATTAGTAATTATATTTTTATACTCTCCAAAATATTAATGTTTTTAACCAATTAGTTTTGGTTAAAAATGTTTTAAAAAAGTACGACAGCTAGATAAAAATCTGTTAATAAGATGGAAAAGCCGATCTAAACATCAATCTGTACCAAATGTGTCGAATATTTTGGAGGTTTAAATATATTTTGACCGTAGACCGGATTTTTGTGAACAGAATTTTTGTAATAAATCTAGCACTAACATAAATATATGGCATCTTATTTCAGAAAGCATAGGAAGAAGATATTAAATGTGTATCTGCATTTTATTTATTTAGTACAACACTGGTTCTATTTCCACTAAAAGTTTTGAAGGATGCATATCGTTTTATATCAAAGGTGATATATAATATTTTTCTTTAAACAGTCATTTCTCCTTGTACATTCATTAAAGTAGTAGTCAATGTGTACCCTATTAAACTGTAGCTGTTATAAATAAATATTGTTAGAATAAAATAAATGTTTTTATATTAAATTATTTCTTATTCTTTGGATACGAAAATAAGAAAGTCGGATATGAGACATAATGGAATACAATATAAAGAACTATACAAATTAGTTTTTTATAGGTCTGCACAAATAAGAATCAGTTATAAAAAAAAAAAAAAAAATCATTAGTTCTAAAAATTAAATTATTTTAACCCATTTTTTCGTCTTTGGATTACATAAAGACCTATTTATAAAGAAAATGACCTATTTATAACAAAATCTGTAATGTATTTTTATGAGAAAAGTAAGTTGGAAGTGATGAATGCAAAAACAAACAAAAATTGCTTTTAATGATTTTTTTAATGTTGACACCTATAATTAAATTTATTATATATGTATTTCTAGATATTCTTTATGGTTGGATTTATTTGTAGAAACTTACACCCATATGTCTCTAAGAAGTAGCCTTACAGCATTCCAAAAACTTTAAACCATTAACTGAAATCTTGTCGATCGTAACTGAATAATTGATTCTAACCCTAAATTCTCGTTTGATTACCACGAAACTTCAACATATTCAATCAATTTATGATTAAACGTTAACACCAGTGGAATTGCTAAAGATCTATGTACATTTAGTCCCAACGCTTTTTTAAATTTACAGATACAATTATTTATAGAGAGTTTTCTCTGCTGTAGGTGGTCAAACGTTCAAATAATAAGCACTAGTCCCGAAAAAATGTATTGACTTCAAAAATCAATTATGAACTGAAGAATAATCTTAAAAATTACTTCGACTGAAGTTTGATCGAAACAATGAGGTTGATGGTATTTATAGGGTTGACATATACTCCAAGTTCTGGTTTTGAAGTTATTTGGTAACGATGGATGCTCATATTATTAACATGGTTTTGCAGAGTGATCCAAAATCATACCGAAATATTTCGGGAACAGGTTCTAGAAATAAAAATGGGGAAAACAAAGTTTATACAGTTTAAACATAAAAAAACGCTAGTTTTTTCGTCTCTCGGTCATTTTGTGTATTTACTCAAAAACATTATATGTTTGACAGTAGATAAGATATAAAGTGAATATTTTGTCAACAGATGTAAAATTTTACCAGATAGGCCTACATGAAAACCAAGACATTATTTTGCACACATTCAAAATTGTGGACATTTAAAATGTTTAATGTCTAATATCTCAAAAAACCATTAAAGTTACAAAATATTTACAAAACAATTTTGTTCTTTTAACAAAAAAGAAAATTCTTGCTAAGACATAATTATTTTTCTTACTTTTAACTCTACAATTAGCCTCCGAAATATTTCCTTGCAATTTTGAACCACCCTGTTTACTTAACAAAATTTCATCTTTGTAACTGTAGTAATTTAAAGTACCAAAAATAATATTAAACATAACAACATTACGAAATTGTAAATTTATTAAAATCGATTTACAAAACAAATTTCATAAACATTTTAAGTCTTTAAAATAACCACGGTTTTCATACAGTTTTGTCGAATATATTAGAAAACTGGAGAAAATAAGTTAAAAATAACACATGTAAAAGTAATTATAATAACCAATATCTGCCAAATTTATTAGAAATCTGACAAAAATTACGGCTATAGTAGTCTTATATATTTATAATTTAAAATGGTTGTGATCCGTACAGGTGAACCTATCTCTCAGATGTGAAATTAGTACAGACAGTGATGGATGCACTGGTGGATATAAACATCAGGGGTCTACACTAGTAAACTCACCCTTACTACTGATCGGAAGTGACGTGACGTTTTTCTATTTGATTCTGATTTACAATATCTATAACTTATATAATCCGGTATAAAAACAATGGTAATGGACTCTGAAATAAATGGTCCAATTAATTTCAATCTCAGTTATTGTGCAGATTATCAGGAAAAATAATTTATATTAAAAATACAACCAATATTCAGGGAAAACATCTAAAAATACATACTAATAAAAATATGTTTAAAAAAGTCATCATAAAGACTCTCGCTTCTTTAAAGGTGATAATTTCAATATAAGTACGATTTTTTCCTTTCTTTGTAAAAGGGAAAACCTCTCAGTACTCATTGAATTATAAAAGAAGAAGAAAAGAGGATAAAATAAATATCCTTATCCCTCTAATACCTTAATAACATTAGGGTCGGAAAAGGGGTCAAGAGAGACCAGGTAGGAAAGATGAAAGATAGGGATCCAATCCGAGACTACATCCTGCTAGATTTCTCGGGTTCTCAACACCCTATAAATGAGCCTCTAAGGGTAATTTTTAATCAGTAATCCATCACCAATAACATATTGTATACCATATCGGAGGGAAATACGTTTACAGGAAATACAGTTTTTGTTTTGCCCCATTCTATACAACTCAATATTTCATTCCATTATTAAGATCCTGGAGAAATATTTTGCACAACTTTCATCATCATCAATAAATATAACAAATGTGTGAAAACAACTTGATCATTTGAAAAATAGAGTGTATTTTTTTTAAGTTATTTCTATTCAGTATATTTTACAAAAGTCAATCATACCCTAGTTTTCAAAAACTGTTAAAGAGTTATTCAAAATCATACCTACATATCATGTCTCTTAATTATGAATTTAATACCCAATGTAATTAAAAATGAAAAACACAATTTTGGTTTTCACATATTTCATTAAAACACCTCTTAATTCTGGACTTGAAACTCACATTCGAGACCTATGTATAATTGATAAATAAATCGTAAATTAATTGAAACACTGGTATTGTTTAAATGTTAAATTAAGTTCAGGAAATAACCACCAGAGTGCATAACAAAAATGATCATTCGAGAAACTTTGCACTAACTATCTCATACTAGCACACATAATAAACAATATTAATCAACAGTATTATTGTTGTTATTGGCACAGAAAAATAGTTATATTATTTATAAGTGAAAAAGTAATTTTCTTTCTTGTCGAATTTTCTCCGCGTGAAAAATAAATTGGTATATAAGGATCAACATTTTTTACCTTAAACAAAAGATAAATAAATATTTCCCTTGCTTAAATCGACTTAATTTGAAGTTGATTAAGGTTCAATTGAAGTTTATTTTAGTGTCCAGAACCATAATTTTTTCTACGCTGATTTTTTTCTATAACACCCAAACCAGCTTTTTTGGAAGACGCGTTTTGTATGTTTGATTCCTTAGAAGCGTATTTATTGTAACCAATTTTGACAAAAAAATAATGTTCGAGTTTGTCTTATGAACAAATTTTAAGCAAATGGGGGCGGGGGTATCCAGATTAGTCCACAATGCGCCCATATTTGTACATTCATATTACCTGAAAACCAATATTTCTGCAATAAACTCAAATGTAATTTTTCACTATATTTCTAAACGTAACATTAATTTCTCTTTTCTACATATTATGAAAAATAACAGCAAGTAACACATTTAACACAGAGCAAAAACAAAGTGTATGTATCGCAAAATATTTTATTGTATGCTTATAAATAAATTAAATAATGTATTTCAAAATGGAGCAGAATATTACGATAAAACTATAACTAAAGATTATTATATTTAAACTACGAGAGAGCATAGAAGTTGGATAGTAACGATTATGATTGAACTTAAAGAAGTAGTAACTATTATTTAAAACCTACATAATAAACAACATCTATATACAGTTTCCTCCTGCCATACAATCTTCAACAAATTATGCCTTCTTCTAAATTTACTTCTTGACTGACTTTTACAATAAATTAATACTGTTCAGTATTTAAAAGCGAAAAATTAAATACGTCAGGGAGTGTGTAAGTAGTAGGTATATGCGCTCCATTTTCATGTAAATTATTTTGTATTATTATTTATTTATTGAATTTCTAATTCAGCTTATCTGTCAACACAAATGAAAGAAGTTCTGAAACAGTTTTTCTTACATAATATCTCTTCCCACAAGGAACTACTACAGTTTTAAAGTATATTTTGAACTATTATTACTCCTTTTTTATTTGAATACATTCTTCTGTCACTCTTTCAATAGCTTTAGAAAATGTAATTTGTCCGGAACCCGTCAGCACAAGGCCAGGTAATGCTAGAAGTGGGGGGAGAGGGAAGAATGTACTCAAATCACTTGTGCTTCCTAGATATATATATAACCATCTTATTAAAGCGAAAGTTTAAATAATTCTAAAGGATGAACTTTTTTCTTTCGCTTTCGTAATAATATTGTATTTAGTTATTATTATTTAATTTTCCTACAAGTATTTGTTTGTGTAATATACAGTGTAGGAAAGGCAGGAGGCGATTGATGTCTCTAGTTTGTTTTTTTTTTAAATTTTTTGTAGAGGAAGTTGTATTTTTTATTGCTTAGTTTAAATGTAATATTGTTTTATTTGTGGCATATTTTGACATATAAATTTTTGACATATATATTTTTTAAATAAATAAATTGTGTGCAAAAAGATACTAACTCAAACGGGTATTTCTACGAATATTCCATAATTTATTTTATCTTCCATCACATTATTTTCTTTCTATATTTAATTGGAATGATAAAGAATAATACTCTCCGTTTATAAGACTTCACATGTAACGCTCATTGTTATTCATGTTTAAATCAAAACATTTTTATACAATTTAACACTTAGAAGGGATTGCTAACAGCGTTTAATAATAGAACTTCCATGGCTTTCGTTTGTGTAACACAACCTTAATTGGCTTCGTTATTGTTTATTTTTAAAGTCTTTGTTTGCTTTGCTCACGTTGGAACCTAAGCCCAGGCCGCGTCCCGGTGTGGGTGTATTACAGTAATAGTGTGTCGAGCACACGTTACATCTTTAATTTAAAGTTTGTGTTGTTATTTTGATATTACATACCTTATTATGCTTACCCACGAGAGTTTGCTCGCCAGATGCGTCACACACGACAGTTATTATTTGTTTTGTTTGTGTTTTATAAGTATATAGACACTTATAGTTATACTTATAGAGAGATAAAGTATGGTGTTCCTCAGGGATCTGTTCTTGAAACTATTCTATTTATTATATATGTAAATGATTTGTGTATTGCAAATTTAACGGTGAAGTTACAAACTTTATGGATGATACGGCATTCCTCTATAAAGCTAGTTCAATAGATGAGCTTATCAGACCAATTACTGATGATTTGTTACATTTACAACTTTGGTTTTCAAAAGATATTATGGTATTAAGTGAAGCTAAACTAATTATATATTTATTTTTTTAAGAACAAGGAATATATGTCAGATAATGTAATACCATCACACAATATGCTCAAATAATAATTTAGAAAGGTGTTTATGTTCGAAGATAAAAAGACCAAGTAGGTACGTTCGGTGGTATAAGTTATTTAATGTTAAGTAATACTGGACGAAAGAATGAAATTGAATGACCACATAAATAATTTCAGCGTGAATTAAATTCAATTATTTGTAAAATATATTTTTTTAGATCTTTGTGTCTACCAGAGCTAATGAGACAAATTTATTATGCATTACTGCAGTCCCGTTTGCAGTATGGTTTAATTAGCTATGGGGTGCATATGTAGTGGCTATTAAACCCATTATTGCTGATCGAAAACATATAGAAAGAGTTACGTTATTTAGCTCTAAAACTGATTCTTCTCTACCACTTTTTAGAATCTGTATCATTTTAGGGTATTGGTAGAGTTTTATAAGAAAAGTGGATCAATAAATAATTAATTATTACAGAAGGCGGATAATTAAAGCTAGTCAAATATATAAGATCACACTATATAGGATTTTGTAGGCCATAATACGATCAGAGGTAAAATTTCCTTTCGGTGTAAACAATATTTCCTTTATTTGAGTTCCCTAAATTGGAGGCAAAACAAAAATCAACACCCCCCCCTGAATGTTGTTTTAAATTAGCCCTTTTGCGATTTTGACTATAATGGAGTAATTTTTGTGAAAGCAGAAAAATTGTATGTCTACTACTAAAAAGAAAATTAACAGCTTTTAGAAGTTCATTTCTATTTAGAGGGGGGAAATATTTAATATATAACCTGTAGAAGTACAGAAAGGAAAAAAACTAAGTTCAGTTTTCAAAATCCGTAAAAATATGACTACATTCAATGGAAAATATCGAACTAATTTCAAAGTTAGACTTATAGTCTAGGCCCATTTATGTTATCCTAGAGTGTAGGTCTTGTATGAGTGTGTATAGATGGGGGTTATATGTGTGAAGTTACGTTTTTTCTTCATTTTATCTTTCGTAAAATTAAGTCTTAATGTTTGTTTTTGTTTTTTAATGCATCCATTGCAATTGAATATATTTTTGAATAGTTTATGGCTCATCTCTTTCTTTCTTTTCCCTTAAACTTATAAACTTACATTCCTACTCAGACTTATCTGCCTAATAATTACCAATTCTTCGCATATTAAAAAATGTATTTGGTAGAAATATAATCTAATTTTTATTTATACATTTGAATGGAATTTTCTTTTTTTATTTAAATATCAAATGTATTGTATATTGTATTTTAGTTGTTTTATAATCCGATATCAAATTATTGTATTTTATTGTGAAGACATTTTAAAAACTATTGGCGGTGCCCTCGCACTCTTGGAAGTTGCGCTAATTACATTTCAAAAATATAAAGGAATATCTTATTAACCAACGTATAAAATAGACAGGCTCCAATAAACAATTACAAGAGACATTTTTTAAAAACATTCCTAGACAACCGTATGAACGCAAGTGGTATTCACTTCCGTTATTAACAAGAGAATAAATGTCGCACTTTTTCTGTTTTATTATTATTATTATATATTTTTTGTGAAAGGTGGAAAATCTTTATAAACATTTGGAAGATCTACGTCGGTCGCGCTTTCTATAACTTTACTCTCCCTAGTTGCATTCTACGACTGAATACAAACTAAAACCGAATGTAACGTCAAAACTTCTGAACATGTTTTGGTATTTTTTTTTTTTTTTTCCAATTTTAAATAACATGTAATTATATACCAACTTTGAAATTAATAAAATATATGTTTTTTGGATCTATATAATCAAAAATATAATGAAATATCACAGGTTAACATACCTATATAGGAAAGAAAACTACAATAAAATAGGATCCCCTATTTTCGAATTGTAAATTAGACGTGAAGATGTAAGATTTTATTTTTTATTTTGTGTAACGTGGAGCATGACAGACGGGGAGAACTGTAAATTTTATTTCTACTACTACATAACCGCACATAGTTTTTAGAGCTTGCCCGCCAGATGTGTCACACACGACAGTTATTATTGTTTTGTTTGTGTTTTATAAGTATATAGACACTTATAGTTATACTTATAGAGAGATAAATTATGGTGTTCCTGAGGGATCTGTTCTTGAAACTATTTCCTCAGGGATCTTGTACAGACTTATCTGTACATTTTGGAATTCAATACAGTAAAATGGCAGTAATACGCCGTTATAATTTTCTTATTGATCATGTATGTAGTGACAAAAACGTAAACAAATATACTGGATAATTATGATTTCTTCTTAATTGCAGGCAAAACATTGTTAAATCTTTTAATTTTTAAAAATATTTCAGTTACATTTACAGTTTAAATCATAATATAGCAACTCTGTCTGACTAAATATGTTGTCGCTAAATTTAATTCAAAATTAGCAATAATTGTCAAAAATATTAAATTTACATTTTTCGGCATTAAAATTGTTATAA
This sequence comes from Aphrophora alni, assembly GCA_963513935.1. Taxonomy (NCBI): domain Eukaryota; kingdom Metazoa; phylum Arthropoda; class Insecta; order Hemiptera; family Aphrophoridae; genus Aphrophora; species Aphrophora alni. The sequence goes on from CAUPSG010000691.1 coordinate 35,917, forward strand.
TTAGCGATTTAAACAAATTTTCAGTTTCATTTGGTGTTCAAATCATGCACCAAATTTGTCACTGACAAAATATTTGAATATTTTAAAAAAATATGTAAACATTTTTATACCCGTGCAGACAGCTACAACTTGAGAACGGACCTATTTGAATCAAACAAAACCGTATGAAAATCGTAACTGTGGTACTCGGTTTAAAAGCTTACAGATAGACAGACCGACAGACATATATATATATATACATACAGAGTGATTGAAACAAATGTGACCGCTGTTTTATTCTAAAAAAATATAAAAGTTATTACAAACGAACTTTAAAGGTAACACCCCTCCCCCCCCCAGGACTTTTTGAGTTAAAACTAGAGGTGTTTACGAAATGTTTTGTAACACTGCGATTTTTCCAATATGGTGGCCAGTTCGTAATTTGCTAATAGAAACCGCCACTTATAGCGATTTTAGATATAACACATTATTTGTTACTCTTGGGAATATTTCTGTATCTTCAACGGTTTAGTTTAGGAGTTACGAGCGTTTATATGTTATAAAAATATGTAAATTCAAACATTTTCCAGAAACGATTATTCTTAATTTTCAAAGTCAAATTGAAATGAAGTAATTATTAAATTTAGGGTAAAAGGTGTAATAACACTAGACTACTATTATTTCTTATTTGTGTTTGATACAGGGTTTATTTGAATTTGAGGAATACAGTTATCGATAGAAAGTAAAAAATTACAATAAATTTGGAATGCAAATTGATAATAAATTAAAGTTTAGTGAATATATTTGTTAATTTGTGACAAATGCCAAAAAATGTAGATATAACTAAATCACTTGCATCTGGTAGAAAAGGGATACAACTTCATTTTCTAAAAAATATGTACTTATCATATAGATTACGAGTATGTGGATACAAAGCATATTCAGCAGCGAGGGTTGGCCACAAACTTTCTAATCTATAAGTGACTTCATAACCACATTAAAGATAAAATGTAAAACTCATTTTAAAAGTTTATTGCATAACTCACACGAAGCAAAATGGTATAAATCAATAGACATTGATTTTCCAATTAAACCTTTTTTGGAAGTTAATCAGGTACAACATTATCATTATAATTAGGTTACATTTCGGATATGTCAATTTTAATAATACAATAAACAAATAAATCTATATTTTATCCTCAGATGACTCAAATGTACCAAGGGACAAATTGAAACATTAGAACGTCTTGACCTAACCTGTCCGGTATATGAAATTATCAGAAAAGAATTACATAAATTAAAGACAGAAAATTATATTCCTGACTACAGCTTAAGTATTTTAAAATAAATAACTTCACTGTTTACACGAAATAAATAAATATCTTTTAAAATTAAACAAACAATTTGTTAGTGTTAGAGATTTGTAAACACAAACACTCAGAATTACTCTTAGTATTAGGCCTATACTTATATGTTAACTAATTTTGAGTTTCAATTATGGACAAATCTCTGCGGGCTAGGTATAAATGTCTGATGGACATTTATTTCTAAATTTATACTTGAAAATTCCTATCTATCAATCTAATAAATTCCATTAATTACAAAAACATTTTATTTTATTATTTTCCTCACTCCGCTAAATTTTTTTTAAATATGACTAACTGCTTATTTCATAACTGAAATACAGATTATCCACATTACAAAGTAGGAACATATCCGTTCTAGAAGTAGAAACTAAATTAATCAACCTAGTTTTTTTTTAATTTATTTATTTTTTTTTTTTTTTTTTTTTATTTTTTATTTTTTTTTTTTACAAAATACTCTGTTCAAGATAAATAGAAAAGAAACGAAAACTAATAATATGGAACGCCCATGGTGTATTTGTGATATAGAGGTTTAAAGTGAACTTAATAACTCCAAATTCAAGGATAAAATAATCAATAAAGCTTAAAGTTTTATTATTTTATTTTATCCTTAATAACAATAGTCATATTACATAAAATAAAAATATTGAATTACATAAAATAAAGGCATTGACAATATATTTTAAATTAGTGAAATAGGAAGCCTACTGGTAAAATTAATCAGTGCGCCGCTTTTTGTCAAACTGAAAAAAAAATAGTTTATCTTCTGGTATTTAGTTGAAGAAATAGTGTTTAAAGATATTTCTTTTTTTTTTCCTTGTTATATAAATACCTAAACAAACCTCTCAGTCATCATCGTCTAAAAATAAGGAAGAAAATAATATAAAGAAATAACACGCGAATTCTCTAATAACATCAGGGTCAGAAAATAACAAGAATTGGTCAAGAGGGAATTGAAAAAAGTAAAGGGGCTAACCCATGATAAAGGTGTAGATCCTGCTTAGCTCCCTCAGCTTATCCAAATCCAAATCCGTACTCACTAAAAGTTTACAAAATATTGTAAGTTGTCAGTATATTCAGTGTGTAAATTATTTATTGATGTAAGTGTTTGTGAAAACTGTCAATTATGGATGTAGAGCATTTAATTGAACCCATGTCAATCAGCAGTGATGAGGAAAGCCTATTTGAACCTGACATCAACCATCATCCAGAATTGTTATTTAAAGATTGTGTTAAGAACTATTCTTCAAGTGTTTGTAAAGAAGATGATATATGTTTTAACCTTACACACCAAGATAAATATTGTCTATTTCATAATATAACTTACCACTGCTGAGGAGTGAGAGATGGTCTTAAATATTAAAAAAAAAAAAATTAATTCATATCTATATATATATATATATATATATATATATATATATATTGTATGAAAACATTTGGCTTGGAGCACAGTTTACCAATTTGTGTTGATAGTCAACTTTTAATTATCTTGAAAATATATACAGTATCCTAAATTAATTTGGATTACTAATATTCAATTTTGTATATTTTTTTAATTAGTACACCATGAGTTTCTAGTCTTCAATTTTTGGCTGATAATGAACAATATCTTTTAAAAAAGCTTTCAAATACTACATTTGAGCAAAATATTAAAAGTTTTGTGAAATCAATATTTAAACATTTTTTTATTACAATATTTAGTACGTTCAGTTATAAAGTTATTTCCACCAACAAATATAACAAAATTTAGCAAAATGTAATCGTACATAATAGATTGATGTAGTTTAAAAAAATTTCTTTCTATTTTTAGAATCTGGAAACAGATATTTTAAATGGAAACAGGTTACAAAACAGATATTTCCATTATAAATGTTTTGACAGTTAGAAATTTTTCTCTAATGTATGTAAAGTGCTAATTATTGGAACTTTACTTTTTTACTTACTTAATAATAACATTATAAAAATCAGTTTATATTCAGTGAAATAACGAAATTAAACAACTTTTTCAAAACTATCACCAAGTCACGATTAATTAACGTCTTATAGTTACTAAATGAAAAAAAAAACCTCTGATAATTTTTAATTTATAACAAATAAACTTACATTAATATACGTCAATATTGAGAGACGTAAGGGATGAAATGTAGTACACTTGTAGACGTACGGCGTGTTACTGAGGGGGTATGATATGAAGGCCGCTTGATAACAACTTTCGACGCATGCCCTTTAACGAAGACTAAATCGTGCTAATTGCACTTTAAGTGGTAGCCCATTGATTTGACCTTTAACTTTCATACTTGTGGGTGGTCGATTTTTGTAATGGGTATAAAAAACAAAAGTATTTCGCTGAAATAACTGATTAGAAGCTAAAACAGTGTTTTTTAACGATAGGTCTATTTTGTCAGTCTATATTGTGTCACACTGCGGATTACAACTCAACAAGTATACCGAAGTGATGAAGTTTGGTATGAGGGCGTAATGTAGTCAAAAAAATTACAACTACTCAAAACTGGCCGTAAAGATTCTAATCAAATTGTCTTAACATGAAACCTCTAAGAGATCTAAGCACAAAATATTTGTCAACCACAAAATGCAGTTCAATGAAATGCTCCAAGAAAAGTTAAAATGAAGCTGAGAAACCATTCTTAAAAGTCGAACATCTCAACATTGACTGAACCAGTTTCGATTTGTATAAAATAAAAGTTTTGACCTAAATCAAAATGCCAATCTTCATGTAAATGGAAATTACTGTTTTCAAATAATTAGGAAAAATTAAAAAATTGGAAGAAAATTCCTGGAATAAATTTAAACGAATAAGATATCCAGATTTTAATTTTTTCAAACTGCAGGAAACGATTTTAGAAACTATCTTTTTTACTGTTGACAGTTTAGGTATATGAATTACGACAAATCACTCAGTCAATCGGTATCCCAGACAAGAATTTATAGAAAGTGCATTAACAGTTAAAAACTGGTTTTAGTATTCAAGTCACAAAATTAAAAGATAAAAAATTTGTCGTTAAAAATATTACGGGTAAAGATTTTTTTAAGATACATACAGACTTAACCTAGTTTTTTACTACATAGTTTAGTTAAACTATATAACCTTATATATTCAGGGGCAAACCTTGTTTAATAATTCTTTTAAATTTCTAAAAATAGAGCTGGACTTGTAAGAAATATACCCCATAAAAATAATAACATTACCGCAGAATCACAAAATTACATAAAATAATCAAACGCGTTAAAAAACAATTTCACAATCCTTGATGATACATTAGCTACAATAGTATATTTGTTTCTTGTAGAGTATAATGTGCCACTGAGGATGGTTAAATTTTCGTTGAAACACAGCATGTAAAACGTTTTTTTGTGAGATTCTGTGTTCTTGTTGTTATTTTAGAATATTTCTTTAAAGTTTGGTTTATTTATCTTACATTTCACTAAAATTTGTTAAGGCGATTTTGGCAAATTAAGTAACTGTCCTTTGGCCGATTTTTGTTGTTGTTTAACTATAACTCGCTAATGGGTATTTTGTTTTAGAGAGGATGACCTTTTGTTTGAGTCTTTAGAGCAAATTTTTATCTAAATCCTAAAAGCCAATTTTGAAAAATATTATTTTTATTATTTTAAATAGTAGTAATTTCCAGATTTTGGATTTTCAAAATTTGATATACCTCCAGAGATATGGCCAAAATATGTCTACATATCAAAATTGATTAAGCGGACCACACGTTTGGGCTTTAGAGATGTCCACATACGACAAACAGGCATCATTCTTAAAACCGGTTTTTTGTACTCAGATAACCACGAAACGACAAACTCTACATCGATTTTTTAAAAATTCTCATAACTTGATCAATACTAGGTATATGTGAAAGATTAAAAAAATAAGCCAAATTATTCCTTTGTGTAGATTCCAAGCATATTTTAAACTCTCGATTGACGGCGTTTTCTTTTTGGGATATCGAAATAACTAGAACATATAAAAGATGTTTGATAATAGAAATATTAGGATCAAGCTGAACTAGATGGTTGTATTGAGTTGACTTGACAAATTATATTCACTAGTTACGTTCACAAGAATGGCGACAATCGAAACACCGTCGACTCCTGGTCGACACCACGTAGTCGACTTGAAACCGACACCTAAACCCTACATTTAAGGTGTACAAAATCTCAATTATATACTATTAGTTTTATGGATATTTATATAATATTAAACGAAATAGTATCTTTTTAATGAATAAACTATGTTGAATTTTAATATTTAATTTTAAAATAACTCTTTTCTATTATTATTATTTTCTAATATCGCTCAACAAACGAGTTGGGCGTCTGAGTGATGGGTCACAAGGGTTAACCTCGCTGATCGAATTTCGCCAGTAAATGGCACAACTTGTAGAATCAGCATCCGTATAACACAGTCGCAGCTTTATTGTTGTGAAGTTTTATCAATTTGTAAAACATGAGTTGATAAATCGAGCCGACTGTCAAGTTGATACAAACAACACGCATGAAGTATTAAAATATTTAAATAGTCCAGTCATTTTAGAAAAAAAATTGGATACATATATCACAAGCTATTTTTGTAATTAACACTTTAAGGATCAAATTATAAACATTCCTGCCACCCTCGCCGTCATTCTGCTATCAATGAACATGTAAACTTTCAGCCCGATAATGTTTACAGTTATTGTTTAATTAAAATGTTAATTTAAAATCCCATCATACTTTGATCTTATAGGAAGTGTACTGCTATCAAAGGATATACATAACTACTTCCGATATATTTTACAGATGTTTACTTGAATATAAAATTTTAAAACCCATCAAAGTTTAAAATAACAATAATTATGATTAAAATAATAAGTTAATTCAGTGCCGATTTATTTGTAGGATTAAGAATTTAAAAACTCATATTTCAATAGTTAGATGTTGTAGAAAATGGCATCCCTTACAACCTTTTCTGGCAACATTTTACCATAGAATTTGTTATTAATATTAGAATAAAGAAATTATTTTATGAAAACTAAAAAACAAATCTTCAACAATTTAAAATTTTTGTACAAGTACTCAATCTCCCCAACCATGAAGGTTTACGTGTACACGTGTATTGGTTACCAAACCAACCAATACACGTGTATTTGAAAAACGTTCGTTGTATATTAACTCTATTTATGTTTGGAAATTACGTGTTACATTCCTAAAGTGAGCATATTCGTTTTGATTTAATCACAGCAAGCCACTAAAGTGATTGAAATATTGGTTTTACCCTCACCACTGTTATTTCGCTTCATTAACCACAATCAGACAACCATAGCAAGGCAAAACAGCTGCCGACTGAACCGCGAAGTCCAATTGCAATACTGTACAATAAAAGAGCCAGTATACACGACGAGTATATTAATCTATTTTAATTTTGGAAGTGCTATTGAAGAAATTTTAGAACAAAGTAACAAAATAATTTTGCGGATAATCAGTTAAATTTGTTTTATGGAGGTTTTTTTAAAATAATTACATTTTTTTCATCCCTTCTTTATGAAATTCCAAAGTCAGGATGGTAGAGATTACTATATGTAAATAATTGAATAATATTGGTTTACAAATCTATTATTACTCATGAGTTATAATTAATTATACAGGATTAGTAGAAAGTCTTTGATATACATTTTATATTGGTTCCAAAATGATATTAAAAGGGGGAAATACAGCGTTGGAGAGCTCTGATCTAGGGTTACCTACAAGGGAGCTCGAAAACTAAAATACAAATATTCCAAAAATTGTAAAATATGTTTTTCTGAGAATCATTAAATATAAGCATAGTAATACTCTACAAAACAGAAATTGTGGTTGAAAAGAAGGTTCTATGATTTATTTGGTTTTTGAGATATTTTGGGATTTTTAAAACTTCTTAGAAAAATACGGTTATGGGCAAAACAGAGTAGAAAGAAGGTGTTCAACAGATAATAGATTTTTATCTTCAGATAGGAAAAATTCAAAATACCGTACCTTACCCCCATGTAAGGTATTGGCTGTTTGTTCTTTTTTACGTTTTTGGAGTAATTAAATTACCATCCAGAGATGGATAAATATTTCCAGTCTACTGAATTTGTAATTTACACATCCCAAAAATATCTCAAAAAATTAAATAAGTTATAAATATCGTTTTCAAAAACAAATTCCATCTTGTAGAGAGAAAAATGAATATTGAACAATAACAATATGCTTACATTAAAAAACTTCTTAGAAAAATACATTTTTAATTTTACAGAACACGTTGTATATTTGAATTTTAGTTTTGGAGCGCCCTGTAAATAATTCTAGAGCAGAGCTTGACAAAGTCATTATTTCTACCTTTCTATGTCATCTAAAAGATAATATAACCATTATATTCAAGATTTCCAGTCCTTCATTATACATTGTTAAGTCTACTTTTTGAAGTTCATAATTACAATCAATTCAATTGAGTGTCCTTCCATTTAATGCTTAACAGTCGCATTTTGAATGTGTAATTACCTTTCTCAAAAGTCCTCGAAAACTCTAAAGTTATGCAATTTTTTTCAACCAAAATGTCCGTCTTGTAGAGAGGGAAAATGAATATGGAAAATATTACTACTGTATGCTTATATTTAAAAGTTCTCAGAAAAAAAAAACTCATTTTATAATATTTTGGAACATTGTGTGTAATTGTATTTTTGTTTTAGAGCACTCTATAGATAAACTTATATGTAGATAATCTTGTATGTAAAAAAAAAGTACTGAGAAAAAAAAAGAACACTAACATAGCCCAATGTACAGTAGCTTAAGGCAACGTATTAACTGGTCGGGTCTAGCTTTAGGCGTGGGTTACTTTTTTAATTTATAGATTAAGTCTTATTTTCTAACAAAGCCCTAGGATATGTTGGTGTTTTTATTTTTAAGCTATTGCTTTTCACTTATTGACGGGAGTTAGTATATACTCCCAAACGTCATGTATTAGTTTTATTTGTTTATTTTATGTACACATAAGATCACAAATGTCTGATTAAAATATTTTAATAATATGAACAATACATAATTATCAAATAACTTTAAAACCAGAATATTGAGAAGAGTTTAAAATTTATATACGGCATGTTTATATCGATGTATACGTTACTCTCTACAATATTTGTCCATCGCCATATTTTTATCAATCACAACGCTTACTGCAAGCTTAGATCTTCAATAACGCATTCTTGATATTAATTTCGATTACTGGCCGTCGGAAAATGACCGAAATGCGTTACACGTATTTCAGTTTGCTCAATATAGAAACAATTTAATTTTTCGCTTTATGGGCACTACAAGATTCCCACTAAACGTAACACGGTTTTATCCACTGTACGTTATTATTTCACTTTTACCTACAACACTATTTAAACTTATTAGTATTGGTGAATGACGTAACAGCAGCCGAGTCATCAGTTACAAATCAAAACTTGTCGACGATATCTTTCATTATTCTTTTTAAATTTATTTCGATCTGGAGTAAAAAACACAACAAAGGAAGAGTTGAATGTAAAAATAGTCGAATTTATGAAAAGGAGAAGAAACGAATGCTGTACAACTATTGCTAAAATAAGTGGCTGTTATTTTCATTGAGGACATGGTTGATTCGTGATTTTGTGAGATGTGATTTTTCTAAAGGATGTAATAACAAATTTTGTTATTCTGTCAAAAAAGAAATTTAAAACATAATTGTAATTGTCACACTAGTTATGCATGTGAGAATAAATACAAGTTAAGCAAAAATTTTACCACATATATTATAATACATTTATTACTTCGAACTTCAAGCACAGCATGCATTCTTGAGATACTGCTAACAATTAATTTATATAGATGCGCTCTCAGGCAGTCGTGGCAAGTAACCATTTTGAATTCTACAACTGCTGTCATCCTATCAATAAATATGACCAAGGTTTATTTAGAGCTTTAATTTTATGCTATTTTAGAATATTTGTCATAATATAGCGAGTTACATTATATATATTTTATTATTCTTACCACCACTATTAATAATAATCTCTGTGTTGTCTTGTTTTAAAATAATTTCCTAGTCAATATTCTCTGTGACTATATAATTAATTCTCACACTTAACATCAAAATCGTTAAAAAGTAAAATATGCTTGTCCTCTTTTTATAAAGTTTTTAATACTTTAAAAAAAGGCGTAAAATATTCCAATAACAAGATATTTGTCCTGCAGTACTCGTACTCAGTTTTAATAACAGGCAGTCGAGAATGTTTCCTTCTAAAACTAATCGAGTCGTTCAGTCAAAAACGTAAAATAATTCACTGTTAAATAATATTTTATTATAAATAACTATTGTGGGCGGATTTAAGCCTATTAAAATTCATTACCTGTGCCTCAGATTAACCTAAAATAGGAAACAACTGTTCATTAGGTAAAAATATTTTTAAAATGCTGACATCTAATGATTATAGATTACAAGTTTTATATAAACTAAAGTACAGTGCTTTCTGAGTATTTTCACATATTAATATGTTTTGTTTGGGTCCTTTTGCAAAAAGCTCGTTTCAGTAACTTTTTATCAAACTATTCACCCTTTAAATAATAAACAAGGTGATATCATTTATTGCTAAAAATTAATAATAAAACTTGTTGATAATTATTCATTTGTACACAAGAGCTTTTATTTGTCATCCACCATTCAGTAATCAACTTCATAACTATTTGAAAAGTTGTATGTTTAGCACCGATGATTAATAAAAGCGTTTGTGTGTTCTAGTATTGATCGAAAATTATTTTGTATATTTTTTTAACAATATCTAGGCTATGCTTGACTTAACAATAAAAACTAAATTGATGTAATCCTATTTAACATTGAAAGCAACAAAATTATTCTCTTATTTTTTTTACAACTTTCATCGATTGATATGTTATCGAAAGTTTTAAATTATCACCATTTTGTGAAAGGTAAGTAAAAAATTATTATATCTTGTAGCACACTGTAAAATAATTATATAAAAATTTCTGAAAAATTTAGCATCAATATTTCAATCTATCCTGAAGTTACATCGTGTTTTTGAAAAAGACAGACAGGTGGAATAAATTTTAATGGGAAATTTTAGTTTTCTAGAACCTATTGCCAAAGCATGGCACACTATTTACTGGACACTCTGTATACGTATAAACACGAATTTAAACCCCCACAATATTTTTGTTTTAGTACATTTTATATTTTATAAAATATAAAAGGTAAAGCAGAAAACCAGTAGTACCTATTATGATCTCATAAAAGTATCAAGGCAGTATGGTCTAGTTGTTAAAATTCCTTAAAATTTGTTCTTAATACCTCTCATTATTATGATTAACACTAGCAATTTCTTCTTTGACTGAGCACGTGCTTATATTTTCCTGTTACATTTTCATTTACAAAATACATCTCTTGCGAATATTAAACATTTTACAACTTAATGATTTAAATATTCAACTCCAGTCGTAATACTTTGAAAACCGCATTAATTAACTCGAAAATTGTTCCTAACGTGACTCGAAATATTAAGTTAAATTTATAATTACGTGGTTTAATAACTCCGGCTCTGATGCCAAATTTAATTAATATGTAATAATAATAAAATGTGCAAACACTTTGTACACACCTATACAAAAATTAAATTTTTAGTTAATATGTCAACCAAAATGTGGCACAGTATATTCAACTTTTACATTTGCCTAGGTAGTATCCGCGAATTTTAAAAATAAAACAATTCAGTATAAATTTGTTCATGCCAAAACGTTATTGAAAAGATAAAACAATCAACAAAAAAACGTATCTCGCGTGATATGTAATGGTGCACACTAACCGGTTTTTAATTATTTTAAATCATTATTGTGGACCATTTTTTGTTTTGTTTTTGTTAGTGTTTTTAATTTACTTTACGACTTGAAAAGAGCGACCATTTAATTTTTAACTGTTGGAGTTGACGATGGTAAATTTGAGTCAAACTCAAGGCTTAAGGTTAATTCTGTGCAATTTGGTTCTGTGGTAAGTGCCTTGGAAATGCAAATATGAAGTTTATTTTTTTTAAAGCATAACTGTTGCTATTTATATAATAATGTCATCAGTTCATCAATATTAAAAACCCTTAAAAAACAATGTTTATAATTTATTTCAAAATGAGTTAGTTGAAGTTCGATATGTTTAGCCCCATAAATAATAAACAATGAAAATATTCCTAAAACAAATAAAAATCAACAAAAGCTATTCATCACCAAAATATAAGTTCAGTAGTTTCCAGTCAAAAAGTGAAACCAACCGTACACAATCTTTGAAAAATAATTACATTTAAAATCAAAACTTAAACCTAATTTATTTGTGTATAAACGCGTTCTCAACATAAACTCGTATTGAGCTTTTAATTACAATGGTCAAGGTTGACTTTTTAGGCCAATTGTTGCAGAAACGTGAGATTTTTTATTTGCGATTTTGCACACATGTTTGGATCAATTAAAGTTATTTTATTTTAGATTTACCAATAACTCATGAATCACCATTTTTGAAGAAATGAGAATTAACGCGTTTTTGGGTTTCTATAGTCTAGATTGTTTGGTAGACTTGAGCAAAATTTGATCAAAATCATAAAGACAATTTTTTTTTAAATCGTGTAAGCTGTCATCTCTAAAAAAATGTAGGTTATTAATAGGCAAGAAAGTAAGAGCAATAATTTTCACTTTTCATTTTAATTGAAGTTGAATTTTCAATTATGAAAACAATTAGTTTCATTGTAATTTGTTCCTCGGTTTTCCAAAACTGAATTTCTAGTAATTGTTTTCTCCTTTATAGAAATTTCTGTTCCAGATATTATGAAAGAACCTTCAGTAGAGATTTTTTTTCGCATTTATTTCTCTGGAATTTTACTAACATCAGTAATTAAATTCAGTTTCAATTACGTAGGTTCAAATATTATGGGTAACATAAACCAGTAACTTTTAAAGAATTTCTCTGTTTTCGATACCGAAGAAAATTCTTAAAAGTATAATATTAAACAGAATTAAGGATGTATTTGATACTGAATTTCAAAGTGGATTTAGGAAAGATTGCTCCTGTAACACTCTTTGAATAGTAATTAAACATAGCCTCAAAATATGGAACATCTTTGTTTCTGAGGGCTTTGAAAAGGCATTTGTAGAGAGTCGATGAAGAGAGATTTAAAATTTTTGGATAGCCAAGAAAACGTTTTAACCTTATTAGGACTCTTTCCACGTGGACTACAGTTGCCACGTATATATGACGAGAGGTTGTCAGATCCCTTCGAAATCAGAAAAGAGATTAAGCAGAGGTGTTTACTTTTTCCAATATCAATTCTCATAGTTTTGGATGGAGCAATGAAGTGTAACTGGTAGGCCTCGAAGACAATAGATGTGCCTCATGCCGCATAGAAAAACAATGTAAAAGGAAAACTTAAAAAGTCCAAGAGAAAGAAGAAGAGTTGGTTTGAAAATAAATTTAGATTAAATAAAGAAAATGAGGCTTAAATCAAAAAAGGAGAAAGTTTAATTGTGAAGGACAGGACTGTAGAGAAAGTAAAACTGTTACAATAGTATGGTAGAAGAAAGTGAAGGAACATACGAAGTTGTCAAGCAAAAGCTTGGGAAGGCCAAAGGCGTATTTTTTGCACAATTTGGCTCAATTTCATAAGTTTAGAATCTTTTAGACTAATGTAAAATCTGTGCTTTTATAAGGCTGTCAAACATGTAAAATCACAAAGCTTTTTCTCGAAACTTACAGGTCTTTGTAAATAACTTTATCAGGAGAATTATTATTTATACAAATGTGAAATATTATAACGTAAGTATAGAGTGGGATACTTTAAAATCAAATTGGAGTGGGGGAAGGTAGGGTGTGGTGGGGGGTGGTACGGGGTGTGGTGGGGGATGGTACGGGGTGTGGTGGGGCTGGTGGGAGGTGTGATTGGGCGTGGTTGTGGTGGTTAGAGGTATGGTGGGAGATGGTGGGGGTATGGTGGGAGGTGTGTTGGGAGATGGTGGTTGGGCGTGGTTGTGGATGGTGGGAGGTATGGTGGGGGATTGTGGGGTGTGGTGGGAGTGGCTTGGATGTTGGGGGCATGGTGGGTTGTGTAGTGGGATATGGTGGTGGGAGATTGTGGAAGTTGTAGTGGGAGTGGTTGGGTCTTGACGTCACATTTACACTTTGACGTCTGTGACGTCAGACCCTTTAGTGTGTTACCCGAAGGCGAACACACTAAGGAGCAATCGTGTACTAGCCGAGTAGTCACTCCAGAGGACCCCCCACCAGCTGAACAGTAACCAGAGCCCCCACCCTAGGTTTTCAAAGTGTAAATGTAACGTCAAGACCTAACCACTCCCACTACACCTTCAACAATCTCCCTCCACCATCTCCCACCACACCACCCACCATGCCCCCAAGATCCCAGCCACTGCCACAACACCTCCCATAATCTTCCACCACACCCTCCACCATCCCCCACCATACCTCCCACCATCCACAACCACGCCCAACCACCATCTCCCACCATACACCACCATATCCCACCATACCTTCCACCATACACAACCACGATCCACCACACCCCCCACCATCCACAAGTACGCCTAACAACACCTCCCACCAGCCCCACTCCAATTTGGTTTTAAAGTATCCACACTATACTAATGTATTATTCATTGGCTATAGCGAATCTTACGAAGAATTATGAAGGAGATCAAATGAAAGTCCAATTTATGAAATAATCAAGATAAAAATGTATTTGTTATGGGCCTTATCCTGAGAAAACAAAGATATAATTATAAGTGGGCATTCCTAGAGTTCCACCAAGGAAGCAAGAAACAATAAAAACCGAAAATAACGTACAGAAGAGAGAAATTAAGGAGACAGGCAAGAACTGGAGGGAAATAAAACAGATGATCGAGAACCGAGTGAGATGTTGTTTCGTTGCAGCCTAACGTTCTCCACAAGGATTAAAGAATAAAAGTCATGTAAGTTCAGATAGGTCCTTAAATATTCAAGTTACACCAAAACAAAGTACTAAAAATTTCAAAATAGAGATTGTTTAAAATATATTAATATATAGCGTCCGTTCATAAAGTGGTATTTACAAAATATTTTACCAGTTATTTATACAATTACGTTTATTCCCGTTAGTACTTCCCTTACAGTTGACTGTTTGTATCCATAGTCTTGGATGACAATATTACAACCCTCTTACTGAGTTTACTATAATATCGAAACACAACACTCCCACAGGAAAGTTAAACCCTTTATGAACTGCATTTCAAAAATACTTTGGAAACTACCTCTTTAGTTGTAAGTTTCTTTAGTTTTATTACTTCCATTACAGTTTACTGTTTGTATCATATTCTCAGATGACAATATTACAACCCCCTTACTGGATTTAATGTACTATCAAACTACAACATTCCTACAGGAAAGTTAAATACTTTATGCACTGCATTTCAAAAATACTTTACAAACTTCGTCTTTAGTTGTAAATTTCTTTTTCTGGCAGTTTGACAGTACTTGTTCACAATATAATAAGGAGATTAAAAACTTTAAATAACTTTATAAACCTAAAAAGTTTATTTAAATAACTTTTTATAATGTTTCTGAGTTGCTAGAAATTTCTGTAACCGAAACAATTGGAGGGAATAGGGAAGCGGAAAATGGAATATCACTTTGAAATGTAAAATCGAGTTTAAACGTAGAATAGGTTTTAAATTATACATAATTTTAACGGTTTGATAAACAGCAGAATATTGGCGGAGAATATATTTACATGCAAGGCTCACTTTGGATTATGTTCGTAGTTTCATCAACATTAATCAGTTGTTTACATAAATATGAAACGTATTGAAACAAAATATATACAAGGTGTTTCTGAGATAGGGGGACAAACTTCTGGAGTTCCTTACATAAACATAAATAAAAAGGTATTATAAACATGGGTCCTAAACTGTTTTGTTTTCAAACAATCCGCCATTTTGTATTTTTACAAAAAAAAATTACTTTTGGAAGTAGATATTAAGTTCAAATTTTTTTGTCATACACATTTTTTAACTAATATTTTAAAAGTGTAAAAAACATAAAGACTGTATTTATATTATTTTCAAAATGACGGCCATTAAAAATTTACATTGTTGAACGTCTTGAAAACCAATAATTTTACAAAATAATTACAAGAGGGGAAAATATTTCTTCTTTTAACTATAAATAAAATGATTTTTTTTGGTCTGAAAGTCATAGGATAATCGTGTTATTGGTAAAAAACTGAAAACATAATTTTTTGGTAGTTGTCTCCAACACCTAATATTAGGTTAGAAGCAACTTTACAAAAAAAATCACAACTCAAAGAAAAATAATAAAAAACACTGCAGTGCAGTACAGTATTTATTGTTTATAAATAAAACATTATAGTTTAATACAGGGGGGAAAACAGTAAAGGAGACATGATTAAACTATAAAAATAACTCGCAATAGGTGCTAAAAATTTCCTCCGTCTGCGGTAATGCATGTTCTAATACGACTTAACATTGACTGTCTTACCCGTGCCATTACAACAAATTTATACATTACAAAAATGTGTATATTAATTTCACTTGATGAACCTAATTAGTTTACTTTTATTAATAAGAAGAGTGGTTTGTTAAAACAAACAGAAAATTTCTCAGCTACACAAAACACATGTTCTTAAACATGTATAACCATAAGTCAAAAGCATTTTTCTCGTGGTGACACTACCGTCCAACAAGTGGTTGCAGTCTTTTTAAATAAATACAAAATGTTTAGTCGATAGTTAAATTCCACAATTAAATTTAATAAATATCTCCAGGCTGATTTGTAACATACACCGAGAAATTCAGTTTTTACACTCAATATGTTTTTCACTTCTGACAAAATTTCAATCGGATTTCATTAAAAACATTAGTCACGCTAATAAAAGTTCATTTTCATCCTCTTCTTTATTAAAAAATGAACACATCCCCGAAGCAGACTTAAGTGATTTAATTAGGTAAATACTTCGAGTCCTTGCTTTGAACATCCAGTTAGTTCGACGTTCACCCACACTACCTCCTACGTATTCCACATCATAAATGCACTGCCTATACAGCAAACAACACTGACTAATTTCCCCCTGTCATTTATACTTAGTTATCAAACTAATTTACTAGTTTAATTTACTATTTACCACATTTAAAATGTTTTGTCTCATCATAACCTATCTTGCTCTGAATTAAATCTCTTCAAATCCTTATAGCATTTTATTTTTTTTATTTATCACTTCTTTTAGTAAAACATATTATGGATATCTATTTTGGCTCAATTGAAAAACCCTCTAATATACTTTAAATTTAAGGATATCGTATTCAAAACTATTGGAGATATTTTAGTTTCCAAGAGAAAAATTATTTTGGAAAATATTTTGGCTAATGAAACTATGTTTTTACACATATTTACATATTTACAAAACACTTATATGACTTTTTTCTGAAAGAAAATCTACCATTTAGGTTACATAAAGTGGATTTTTTAGGTTAAATAGTAAATTCGTTCATTTGAACGTACTAGTTCAATAATTCAGTTACCAAACGTAATCATCCTATTTATCAGTAGATAATTATTTAAAAGGGATTTCGTTATCACTAACATTTTGTTTATTTGAGACTTTTCAGTAACAAAACTCTTTCTTATGCGTAGAAAAGAACAGGTTCAACTTTATTTACTATTTACATTTTATGACCAAGTCGAAGTTTATGACCAATACTTTTCACAAAATTATAATCTACATCTTTTTGCAGATCTTCACGGTTCATGGCCACGAGAAACAGCAAAGGTGTTTTTCAATCTGCCGTCCGTCTGTCACGACATCGGCCAAACCAATATTGGATAGGAAATTTGGTATAGGGGATCATATTGTCCTCACATTGAATCCTATTTAAATTCAGTAAAACAAAATGAAATGTCAAAATGGCGACCATTTTATACAATTTAATATTTGTATCAACTGATAACACCATAAATTAGATAAAAATGTTCAAATTTCAATTCTGCATGTAATGGTACCAACCCCACTCCTCGACTATGACAAATAGTAAATGTTTGTCAAAAATGTAATTCCTAAAAAAATTGTTTAGTTACGAAGCTCGTCAGGATTGCGATTCAGACCCGAGCGAAGCGAGTGGAGACTTTTTAACACACCTAAGAGGTCCGTTAGGTCCTAGTGAACGTCAAATAACTAATGCTAAACCCTTTTACAATGTTCAGAAAACCTGTATAACAACCTATTTTACTCTACTGGATAAGACTCAATACAATTTAATATTTCCTACAATACCCAAAGCAACTAACTTACACATTGACATCAAACAATACATTGTACGATGGTAAAACAGGGCTGTAATATAATTTTGATGATTTTTCTACTAGGAACTTCCTAATCTTGCCAACGCTTAACCCATTTTCAATAAAGACTATGGGAACATAATTTTAAAAGTTAAACAAAGTAATTGCTACTTCTTTTACACATTTATCAGAAAATATATTTAAATCAAAAAACATTACACAGACTATTGACCAACTTTGAAAGAATACCCTCTGGGTCTCATTACAGGGTTTACAATCCAGTGCGAACCTAGCCCTTTTCACTTAGTCTTGTGTTGTATTCTTCTCTTTCATCTTTCCTTCAGACCTTTCTTGTCCAACTCTTGTTCTACCGTTCCTAATGCTATTATATTATTCAAGGTTTATGGTTTTTATTTTAAACTATTTTCTTCTTATTCTATTTTATAAGGCCATGATAAACAAAAACAATAAAATTTCTATAAAAAAACAACATACATATTTAGAATTAGATTAGATCAAACTCTTCAATAATAAATTTACTTCATGACTCTGTTTTCTAAACGTAAGCACGCACCACTGTGAAGCTTCGTAATATCACACAAGATCCGTAACATGTGTGATATTCTTTTTCAATGTCAAGAACTCGAAAGATCTCAATTATATTTTAATCAACTCAGTACATCCGTGAATCGTGAACTTTGAGCTGAAGATATTAGAAACCATAAAAGAAGATTATAAAATGAAAGCAGCATATTTTGTAGAATGAATTCTAACTCTTAGAGGTGTTGAGAGGTGAAGCTTTTGCTCATACGTACGGTATGAGAAAATGAGGTTTTGACTGACATTTAATTAGCTAGAAAACTCTTGACCCATTAATAAGTCGATAATGTATAAAAAATATAAATTCTTTGACTTTTCCAAGGCGGTACTTAGTGTTTGTGTTAATTATAAAATCTATGTTCACGGGATTTTTCATATTTCGTCTGATTTAATTTTTATCTTGTAATTCAATTTTCAGTTTTTTTTAGTTACAAATTTTACTATTAGTATGGTATAATATTATTTTCCGTATAGACTCGAAACAGTAATAAGTATATCATCTTTCTTAATAATTGATTTTTCTTGTTTATTAAAATTTAATAATATGTTCCTCACCAAATCAGTTCCAGCTGAAACCTGGTCTTCCTTTTTGTGGGATAAATAATGTCCCTGTGTTAATAATACCTATAAACAACACCTTGGGTAATAAACTGGGGGAAATAAAGTAGCCTACAGATTGTTACAGACAGCCTGAATGTTTTTTTCATTTAAAATGTTGAATAAAATTTATGACTTTACTTATTAAAATTTAGACAGAATATATTGTAATAGTGGGGAAAATTATTTATTCCAGAGGACTAACTTTTTAACTAAGTTAACAAAGTTTGAGAAATAAGCAAATATTCAATGTTCATGTCGGAGAAAGGTTGGTTTACTCACATTGGTTTTGAGTACTTAGGTGGTAATAATTATGACTGGAGAGGCTAATTTACAAAAAATGACTTTTATAACTTTACTTTTGATTGTTATTATTTTTAAGGAGGTGAACATTTTCAAAGACACTATTTCATACAATGGTAGTGTGGGATTTTTAGCCACTAAAACACCTCCGGTTATCATAACCAGTCCACAGGACCGACAAATTATTTTATTTTCTTATAAGTTGATTGTTACTTGTTAAAATAATTTTATATATTAGTATTATAATTACTTGCTACGGGAAATATTTCGAGAAATAACCCGTATCGGATAATTTAACAAACATTTACATTTTTGAAAAAATATTTAGTTGAATATTATGTAAGGGATGGTACCATTACTGTACATGCAGAATTGAAATTTGAACATTTTTATCTAATTTATGGTGTTATAAGTTGATACAAATAATTAATTGTTTAAAGTGGTCGCCATTTTGACATTTCATTTTGTTTCACTGAATTTAAATAGGATTCAATGTGAGGACAATATGATCCCCTATACCAAATTTCCTATCCAATATTGGTTTGGCCAATGTCGCGTCTACATACACACGACAGATGGACGGCAGATCGAAAAATAACCTTTGCGGTTTCTCAAGGCCATGAAATATGAAGATCAGTAAAAAGATATAGATTAAAATTTTGACTAAATAGTGAACCTTAGACTTTGCCATAAAATGTAAATAGTAAAAAAAGTTGAATCTGTCCTTTTCCAAACATAACTCATTGGCTTGTTACTGATAAGTTTCAAATAAACAAAATCTTAGAGATAATTAAATCCCTTTTAAATAATTATCTACTGATGAATTGGCTGATTGCGTTTGGCAACTGAACTATTGAATTAGCTTGTTCAAAAGAACGCAATTACTATTTAATTATTTAATTCCTAATTTAACAGATATTAATTTTGTACACAAGTCCACCACTGCAATATTTAATTTAATTAATTTAGTTGATTTACATCATATATTAAGAGATATAAAAAGATTTTTTTTTTTAATAAAACAAATAGGCATTGAAGGTGACTGACCTGTGTTAAATCAGAAATCAATACAGTCTTATGGAAATACTAAATTTTGTGAAAACAATGGATGTGTGGATAGCTGTAAAATGATTTCCAATCAAATCTCAATAAGAGAAGAGCTGCAATAAAAGTTCTTTATTGAGCGGTGTTATATAAAATATTTTATCCTTCTTGCCTAAAATAACGCCTTTGAAATACATACACGCTTCACTATGCTTCTGAAAACGTTTCTTAATGACCTCACTGATCTCTGCAATAACACGTTTCATATTTTTATTTCAACTGCTCTAAATAAAGTGTGTGGATTACTCTTGAATACTTGATTTTTCAAATAACTCCTCATAAAAAGAAATCTAAACTAGACAGGTCAGGAGATTTTGGTGGTCAACACCCTTTGTAAATAATTCTTTACAAGATATTTACGGTGTGGCAAGTTGCACCGCCTGCTGCAACCAACAATAACGCTCATCTTAATTACTAGATACGGCTCGGCATTCACAGGAGATTCATTGATAAACAACTTCAATGTTTTGTTACTTCTGTCCTGTTAAAACCCTCGATTTTTGTCCGTTACTGAACCAGTTTACGGAAACTTATTAGTAAGTTCTAATAACACTTTCAATAATTTTTCAATTCCAATAATATAACTTTGAAATCAAAGATCCTACTCATAAGTACTTTAATTAACAAAGTTCAAAGCAATGTAAACATCTGTTTAACAATAACACGATATTAACCTTATCGCTTCAACATTAAAAGATTACCTAAGGGACACAAACCTAATATATCAATCAGATCTCAGGTGAACTTTGTAACTTCTCCCGCTTACAAGATATCTAATCAAAGAGTTAGGCTTATCAGACTGAATATGGATTTCAGACAAAATATAGCTTGAAAGGCAATTCTGATTTAATAAATAAAATCAATAACTGTGACATCAAATCTGGACAGAAATTGGTATATATATATATATATATATATATATATATATATTTGATATATATATATACATACCATGTGTCCAAAAAGTCCCACCTCCCCTCTTATTTTTTTATTAATGGCAATAGACAGATTTGCTTTGAGGAAAGTTTAGATAACCAAAGGAGGAGTATTAAGTGATACCTCATTTTAAAGGTCTTTTCAAAATAAGAATAATGGCGCAAACCAGAGGTCTCTAAGTTTATCTTACCCAACATAGCAACCAATCGAATTGTGGATGTTAACCTACAAACTCCGGTTGTTTTTATTACATTACAAACTGCTCTATGTTGGTAAAATGATGGTAAGAGCCTTACCTTGTTTTTTTAGCTAATATTAAGTTCTTGAAAAAGATACTATTTACTTTTTGGCAGAAATAGAAAATTTCGTAACATTTCTGGTCTAATTATTAACGTAAAATTCACAATTCGATTGTTTGCTATGTTGGGTAGGATGAACTTGGAGACCTCTGGTTTGAGCCATTATTCTTATTTTGAAAAGACCTTTAAAATGAGGTATCACTCAATAGGGGTTGCTATTTAAAATTCTTGACTTACCCCCCAAACTACCGCATTTTGGGGGGTATGGGTTGAAAATGTTGATACTTCAAAAACCTCCTCCTTTTGTTATCTAAACTTTCTCCAAAGAAAATCTGTCTATTTCCATTAATAAAAATAATAAGAGGGGGGTGGGACTTTATGGACACATGGAATATATATATATATATATATATATATATATATATTTCGGCGGATGGAACAATAAACTTAGAACAAAACAAATAAAAATAAAAAGCACGATTTCTTACAACACATTAAAGAAATTAATAAATCTCTCACACACTTAATTATGACAATGAATTATTTCGTATTCTACAATTTTATCCCCAAAACACTAACATAATTATTAAGGCGCTTTGTAATTATTATTGTAAGGACATAATTATTTTCAATCATACTATCCGAAATCTATTCGAATAATTGTGAGAATGAATATATAATGTCAGATAAAAATAAATATATAAATAAAATTTTGTATTATTATAACCATATCCATGATACAACAGTACTTTTTTATGGTAATACAAGGTCCATCAACGTGCTCTGGGATTATTTACATAACATCATCAACAGAATAAAGTTTACAATAGAGATGCAAAGTAAAGCTTTTTGGCAGCTTGTAACAGTTCGATTCACCATCTCCTTTACATACTTTTATCACCTACTAATTTCAATGAATAAGTCCACTTAATGTAATTTATAGCTTACGACAATGGCTACAACCCTGAGATTACAGAACATTTAATTATGACGATGATTAGGACTAAATAAGATAGTATGAGTTACAGCAGACATTTCACCATCAGCTTCGCAACATATTAAAAAAACGTAACCATGCTGTATAGTAAACAGTAGGTCTGGAGTTGCAAAAAGGTTTTACAGTGAAGGTTATATAATTTCCAATCTTATGATTGCCCGAAGATTTACGTAGGACAAAGGGGGAGATCTTTTAAACAAAGATAATATAAACAAAATATAACAACTTTATTGCTTTAAAGTACAGCGTACATAATCAAGATGTTGACCATTTACAAAAATAACATATTTTATGACATTGTTCGTTTTTATCCTTAGTTTTTCTATAATTAACTTTCTGATGCATTTATAATACTTACAAAAATATTTTTATACAATTATATCACGTAACACAATTTTAGGAATCGAAGTAACCAAATTATACGAACTACAATAATATCAGTACATTTACAAAGGAGTTAGTTGTTTGAAGATATTTTACCAAACTAATTTATTACATTAAGTTTAAAATATATTTTCTAAGTTTTAGGCTATACATAACAAAATGGTAGATATTTTTCATGGCCTGTACTGAGTTTGAGGTTAAGATTGTCTCTGTATTATATAAATATTGCACAGAATTGTAATTTTTCAAATATTTACATCTAAAAAGATTATACCCTTCACATTCCAACAAAAGATGAGTTATAGTGTCATTTCCTGTTATACAGATTGGGCAGATTTCACTGGGGTTAAAGCTATAGTTGTCTTTCTGCAA
Source organism: Aphrophora alni (assembly GCA_963513935.1). Lineage (NCBI taxonomy): Eukaryota > Metazoa > Arthropoda > Insecta > Hemiptera > Aphrophoridae > Aphrophora > Aphrophora alni. Next base: position 59,221 of record CAUPSG010000691.1, read on the forward strand.
TATTAATCCATTATATTTCTTGCCAGCAAGGCGTAATTGAGCAGTAATTCTTAGTATGTATAAAGGACAATTCTTTTCTTATGGTTCACAGGGGGTTAAGCCACTTATATGTCTGTAGTAATAACTGTATCTTGAATTTTAAACGGTATCAATGTCTGAGCATATTATATTGTTCTAAAATTGTTCAACTAAATCTTTTCTTGACTTGATTACATCCCAATGGTTTTGACTCTTCCAGATATTTTCTGCTCCAATCCTTCCCAGCAAAGATATAAAGATCATCTATCGAAAAATACAACTATTCAAATTTCGACTATTTCTGAACACCTCGTTAAATCTGGACATATCTACTTCTCTATTTAAGAAAATATGGAAATATATTAGAGAGTTGTGGTTACATGGAGTACGTTTAATTCAACAAATTAATATTATATTATACATGAAGACTTACATAGTAAGTTCACTAAACTAAATAAAGCACAAATAAAACCAGGTCATCTAAATATGAATATATAATAGTGTCACTACACATATAAAACATTTTAACGTGTTTAATCTGAGATAGTTATGTGTTGCGACGAGTTATGGAAGATATTAACTTAATTAATTTTGTAAATATTTCATGTCATGTAGAGTCACGCAGAGTTGAAAACATAAAATGTCTATCCACTTATTAACTTCTGAGACCTTTTGTAATTCTCAAATGTAGCCTACTTAGAGAAGGGAAAGTAATGTGATGGGTTAATAAATCAATGTCTAGCTTTGGCGATATTGGTATCGAAGACCCTGAGTGAAAAACGTTATTTGTTGTATGATCCCAGTCTATCGTCTGTCGTAGCCAATGTTCTATATCCCAAAAGCATGGAAAGATTTAAATCAAATTTGATAATATGAGTTTATTTTTATTATAACTCATACTTTTTATAATTTAATATGTTCATTAAAAAATTCTTTAAAAAAATAAAACAAAAAAATCACGATTTAGTAAAAATTTTCGTCAACAATTTTGTTTAATCAAATTTTGCACAAGTGTAGCCGCTAAGAACCTAAACAAAACTTATTCGCTCATATCTTTTCAAAAATGACCTTTTGGTGAATTATCAGTAAAAAAACAAAAGGTCGGCGATGATTTTTTTATTTATTATTTTTTTTTTTACATCGGCTCTATCATTATAATTTTAGTAAAATGTGATGATCAATAATCCAAACTGGTGTTTTTAAAATTGCAAGTAAACGTTTCAGAAAAAAGTGAACTTGAACCAACGTCATTAAAAGCTTAATTTTAATCAAATACAATTTACATTCAGGACATGTTTATTGAGGCAAGCGAAGCAACTTTAGGCTATTATTGAAATATATAAATGTTTTTTCATAGACGCCCATGGTTAATTTTCATTTTTTCTTATTTAATTATTTAAAACTACCGAGATTCATTAGAGACGATTAGTTTTGGTTGGTTCTTATTGTTTTGGTTCTTTTAACTGTGTGTGCAATGTTTTTGCACAGTTTTTTATGATTATAGCAATACTGACTTTTAAAATATTATTGTAAGATTTTTTTCTGCTAGAACTGACGGTTATAATGAGTACATATCGTACAAGCTATTTTAACATCCATTAGAAAATCTTGCACTCAAAGGCATTTTTAATTATGATGTTACTGCGAAACGGTATTATTTAAAAAGGCGTTAAAGCAAAATTAGAAACGTCAAAGAACAATCAAAATGAGTTTCTATAACGAAGCGCTTTACTTCACCAAAGAGGCTTAAGGATAGTTCGGCCAAAACAACATTTTTGTACAATATTTTAAATGTACATTTTTTTTTACTCTTCTACCTTTATCTGTATTTTAATTTCTTGCTTTAACCATTAATTAGTATAAAAAAAAGATCTCATAAAATAACCAAAAACGAAAATCAATTAGCTGGTACACTTCACAACTAACTGTAAATAGTTCGTTGCCTATTATTAATTATTTATGATAGATGTAAATTGTAAGTGGAGTAAATATAATTAAATTCAGAAATTAAAAAAATTGAATACATGAGATGAAAAAGACATCGAAACTCCTGCTAGTGATAAGCTTATAAGAAAATATAAAGTGTAAATGTAAAGCATCCTTTTATAACAGCAGTATTCCTTGTTTCTTTTTGCTTTTCACCATTAACTCACGAATGGGTATTTTTCAAGAGTTGGCGACCATTAAGTCTTTAAAGGGTAAATTTAATCAAAATTTTGATCGTTATAGTCAATTCTGATAAAATCGCATTTTCATGGAAGCTACTACTAGATTTTTTCACACAATTTTTTTTCACTTTCCGAGATATGGAAACTTTCCGAGATATGCAGCCACATTTAACTGCATATTAAATTGTATTAAAATCTATTCACCAGTTTCAGATGTAGGGTACAACAGACGCCAGACAGATAAACAGGCATTATTTCAGAAACCAGTTTGATGAACTATGGAACGTCAAAGTGGATATTTTTTAACCCATCAAAAAACTTTCTGTACACACTAGATACATGGATGAAAAGTAACTCATAATTATGAATGTAGACGACAGTGAGAACAAAAAGGAAAATGTTTAACCATTATATTTAAAAATAGAATCGATGTTGGGTTTTAACAAAAGCGTGATTGTAAAACGTGACAAAAGTTGTGAAATAGACTTTTATCCAAGTTCATGAACTTTTAAATTATAAAAAAAAATTCTTTAAAAACAGTAATTGTTTTCACATTTATTCACAATATTGGAAAAAATATATTGTTTGTACGGAAAGAATATGATTTTAATTTTACACTGGAAATGTCATTTTCAAATAATCCTAAAATTGAAAGTGTTTAACAACAAAAGTCTCTTTGTCCGTCTTTCATATGTCGGTTCTTAATTACTTGGACATAAAACAGTTATACTTTTTAATTAAGTTTTCGTGCAAACTCGTTTACTGTACGAGTAAATCGTATACAAATAAGTGTGTAACAATATTGATATATGATATATTTTGAATGATATGGACGCATTAATTTTTGTAACCATATATCGATAAATCAAGCATACAATTTTTTATGTTTAAATTTTTTTTATAAATTCGACATAACAATGTCATTAAACAGTTCTATTAACTAATTAAACTCTTGCTTATTTCCCAGGTTTATTCGTTTATTTTAAATATACCAATTGATTTTTTATACTTAAAAATAATACATACATTTATATTATATGGAGGATTTTATTTAAATGAGTAAATATTGGAACAAAGGAATTCCCTCAGTTCCAGTTTTAATTATAGTGGGGACGTCAACCAGAATTAGAACCAATTTAGTTCAATGAAAAGTTTTATTAAAAGTTAACAAAAAGCCTTTGATGAAGGAATATTAAAATAAAATATTCAAAAAATCAGGTTTAAAAAATATATACAGTGTGATTCAAAATTGCACTGATATAATATTTCTAGAGCTAAAAATAAGAAAAAATAAGTTGATGTAAAAGCTTCATTTTCCGTCTGTCGGCCATTTTGTATTTAAAAAATAAATAAATTATAACTTTGAAATTAGTAATTTTATGAATTTAAATTTGGTATACCCAATGTTTATCCGTTTTTTAAATTAGTATATACCAATATATAAAACTTTACTATATAAATGTTTATAACTTTTAAAGACAAATATCTCGGAAACCGTAAATTTTAAGATTATTTTATAAGGGAATAATATTTATATTTTTTAATGACAAATAAAATGGGTTTCTTAATAATTGTTCTGTAACTTGAAAAATAATAAAGTTATCGTCCGAAAACCTGAAACGAAAAAAAATGGTAATTGTTAAGATAACGCAAAACATTATGATAGGCCTACTAGTTATTTCTATTATACAGTGTCAATGACTCATTCTAAAAAGCAATGTTTTTATAATAAGGTACTTACAAATTAGACGACTGTAACTTGTTTAAAACTTTAAAATTTGCTTTGTTACATACTTTTAAATTTAAAAAAAAGAGTTATCGACAAAACACTTATGGTCTTAGAACCTACAACTTTCGTAATTTATTTTTGTCATTAAACATGTAAAATTTTCATTCCAAGAAAATTGATGTAAATTAGGCAAGTAAAAAATAAATACAGATTATTGAAATTTCGACTTTTCTTAATAACAAATTGACAAATTTGTTTTATAATAAGGTTAAAATAAAAACAAACAAACAGTATATATCAACTTTTATCATTAAACAATAATATATTATGTAATTTGTTTTTAATATAGTAACTTTTCCTTTTGGAAACATAAAATCAACAATAATTGTGAGTATGATATCATATATCATCATTATAGTATCGTTTACATAATGCTCTATACAAATATTTCTTCAAAGGCCAAAAAGTCTGTTAAAGTATGTCCACAATTTCTAAGTGAAAATCAGTAAACTATAGTTGACATTGACCACATTAATAGGATTGTTAAGAAACTCAAATTTGAAGGTACAATGCAGTCATATATTTGAACTTATTTTAGTGTTTCCAAACTTTAGTATTTATTTAGAAAGATTATGTTCAATTTATAAAATCATTTATTTCTATTAATGTGTGTGTGATTATTAGCCTTAAATTTAAAATGATTTAAAAAAGAAATAATAATAATAATAATTTTTTATATATATGCTTGTGTAAAGGAAGATGACTGCTAGCATGTTTTATGATTTCTTATTTTACCTATGTTAATTTATTACGCAACATTTTTTCAGTAACTAAAAAGTTATTGAAATGAATCAATATATATATATATATAATTTAATTTCGTAAGTTATACGTTTCCAAAATTTAATGATGCGTAAAGAGTGATATAGAAAAAAAAATTAAAATACCTATTATTGTGTTCAAACAATTGTTCCTTTGTAAGTGTTTATAAAAATGCACTTCAAATATAATATTTTATTTCTAAGTCAATTTCTTCCTACCTTAGTGCATTTCAGCTCCATAAGAAGTTTTAGCTTGGTCTTCCACTTCTTCACACTCATCCTCCAATCTTCTAATTAAATTCGAACTTTTTAACCAACATACCTGGGTGACAAATACCAAAACTTGTGGACGAGATTGAATTTTGCCAAGAGTAGGAAAGCAATTTGTCTGCACTACTCAAATGAAGTTTAAAGATTATTGATTTAAAGCTATGTCTTGGTGGTTCAGTGGTTTAATGCGGCAGTATTGCCATGATTATTCAAAATTGATAGTAGATATTCTATAAAAGTAATAAGTAGACTACCATTTCGCAGAATCTGATTAATTTAAGATGCTTACATAGAAATAAAACGTTGTAAACACCCTACATAAAAATAAATTACAGTTAAGAAATTTGCAATGTTAATACTTAATTTTACCTGGACTATTTTAACTTCTTACATTTGAATTATTTCACAAACGAAAACTAATTCCATTGTATATTTTGAACAATTACTTTGCATTTCAGCGAGCATTCCAGACACCGAATTTAAATATCTTTTGTATAACTACGTAATGTTTGCTCTTAATATTCAAAATACTGAATTTAAATTAAATTTCGAATGTTTAAAATAACGATTAAAGAAACAAAATAACCATTACGTTTTGCATTTGCAATACAAGTAGAATGTGAAGTCATCGGAGTCGCCAGCATTTTACATGTACCAAGTTTTAGAATTATTTGATAATAAAAGCGCTGTTCATATTATTGACATGCTTTAAGACGTTTGTCATTAATTGTGTATTAAATAATATCAGTAATAAACCAACTCAATTTTTTTAATTTTTGAATTATGAATTAAAACAATTAATATGATTTTTTGACATTTCTCATCTTACCGTTTCGTCTGCTAGTTTTGCTAAGTACAAGAGTAACTAACTTTTCGTCGGTATATTTCTCTACTTGCGGAGTTTTTCCCACCTTTCAAATTTTGATTATGGTTGAGGATCTCACGGAATCACCGTTTTTGGGTAAAACCGATGAAATTAAAACTCAACTTTTACTAAAAGAATCAAATTTTTAAAGTTTGATGCAAGATATTTGTTTACATGAATTAGTTTAAATAGTTTAAGTTGATAGAAGTAAAAATATTGTAATAAAATTAAAATATCTATTTTATCGTTTGTAATTATAAAACCCTAAAAAATTGTATATTGTGGAGGCTACTGAATCAGATTTTATTTTTCTAATCTTTAAGATATAGTGAACACATCAAAGACAGCATTTTATCTTCCTTCTTATAGGATGTTTTTCCTGGAAATAAGTTTTTTTCAATTGTTAATTTTAGTGTAGGGTTTGTCCAGTTTATCTTGTAGCTCTTTAATTTGTTTATTTTTCATTTTCCCTTGCCTGATTTTTACCTGCTTCTTGCTGCCTACTTATAGATAGCCGGTTATTTGTTCTTGAAGATTGCCTGAGCTAGAAGGAGGAAAATTATTTCTGACAAAATCAAGTTCCTGTTCCTGAATTATTTTCGTGCACAATAATTTGTGGACTTTTTTCCATTTTTTGCGAATAACGCTCTGTTCACGACTACTCATTTTTATATTGGTTTTTACTCTGCCGTCAACTTTGTTTCTTGCATATCTTGGGCTATTTTTAGCCTTTGCTTCTTCATATTTTGTCGGATCATTTCATAATATATATTTGGCTTTCCTCATGCTAAGCTTTTTCATCTCTCTTCCTTTTTTTTGAAGATATTGATCTTGCTTCATATTCACAAAAGACTTTGTCATATTCACAATCTGAACAAACATAATATTAATAAAATGAATAAAAACAACAATTTATAATCAATCAAATTTTAAAGAAAGTAATTAACCAGGCAGATAATTTTTAAATGAGGTTCAACAACAGGCCCAACAACAAACAGTAGTTTTTAAAATTTGTTACTATTTAATAATTTTAAATATTCCCATATGAAACAATGTTTTTAGATTTAGTTTAAAATATATTGCAAGGTGTAGACCTAGTAGATCTAGCCTAGATTTTAAAATCCAAATGCGATTTTATTGATTTAATTACTGAAAACAAAATATAGTTTCAATAAAATCTGAGGCAAAATGCCATATTAAAGTAATTAAAGAAACAAACAATAGCTTTTATACATTAATAATTTTTTACGAACATTACTGCTGCTGATTCATTAAATTTGAATCCAAACAGACAAAAATATAGTTTACTCATAGTTTATCTATTATAGCCTATATTCTCCAAAACATTACTTAGCTAATTTTTATTTGTTTTGTTATAGTAACATCTTAAAAAGCCTTTCTTTAAAGTTAGCAAATATTAAAAAACAATTTATAGTTTCATTGAAAAATATAAATTTCTTGGAGATAACGAAAATAGTCAGTTCTGTGAACAAACATCATTTCTGTGGGCAAGGGTTAAACTAAAGATTTCTTTATTATTAGGCTTACAACATTGAGGTTAGACAGAATGTTAAGTTTTATGAATGTAAAATGATAAAAAATATAGCAAGTGTTATCATAAAAATAAGGAATTAATTATTCATATAGTTACCTTTTAATTGTGTCTACAGAGGTGGTGCTTGTAGGTTGAGGAAACACACACACACAAATCTCACAAAACTGTAAAACACATTTTTCCTCCTGTAAATGAGATGGCTACCCTCCTTTTAACTTAACAAAAAATTATGGTGTATCATGGATTCTGGTGGTTTTTATTCCAACTTTACTTCATTAAAACAAGGGTTTACAGAAGTGATGAAAATTGTGAAGACCACTTTAAGAGTTTCATATAATATTATAATATAATAAATTCAGTAAATTTTGAATATGATTATAATTGAATCATATTTAAATTACTTGATTTTCTAATTTCTTTATTTAAAATTTCATTTTTAAATTAATTTTAAAGACAGCAATTAATGAGAACGAGCATGGTGACTGTCCACAGAAATGATTTATCACTTTCTGTGGGCAGTATTTAAAAAAAATTAAATACATTTTATGAAATTTCATTATAAATTTCAGTGCAGAGCTCGTTTATAACCTTCGATATACTAAAATAATAAAAATAAATAGTTCGTATTTAATACAAAAAGTGCTGGTGACGTAAATCTATCGCTTTGTGTAAAATGGTCCAGTTACATTTTTCTTGTTAAAATGTTTCGTTTCAGATGAAAGGAAATTAGTTTCGTTGCAATTTCCTTTAAAGGATAAAGTCATAACGGTGATTTACAATGAAACGCCGTATTTGGTTTTATAATATTTATTGTTTGTCGATAAGCATTAATATAGCGAACTGTGCCTGACATAGTACAACCAAATATCAGTTCAACTTAGATATTTGCAGCAACTTCAATTACACAAAAAAATACTTTCACTAAAACACTTTATTTACAACAAGACGAAGTTTCCACGACTAAAAGTTCATGGTACTGAATTACAACAAGAAGGTTCTGTCTGTTATAGTTCAGGGCCTTAGATATTAAAACATCGTCTTGTTCAAATAAAGTATTTTTTGAGTGAAAGTTGTGCGTTTTATTTCACTTGGTGATCAAATATCAAATTTTCCCACTTTTATCTTGTCTCTTACTTATATGTAAATTTTATTAACTTAGTTTCGTTTAAAATTCGTTTCAGTTATATTTTGATTTGTATTATTTTATTAACTTTTAGATTAATTTACTTAGACCAGTTTTTAAAAATTAAATTTCCAACCATTTTTATTAAAAGATTCTATTTGTGTTTTGGAATCCTCAATTTTGTTATTTGAAACGTCAGTACCTCATCAATTGCCTGTTACACCTACAATAGATTATACTAAACTAATTAGTGGTAAGCCTATCATAAAGTTGTGAGTGTTAGACAATTTCCAAGAAATTATTATGTTTATTGACGATAACTGGGGTATCTTTTGAGCTACAGAAATAAAAATATTTGATCTCTTGTACATTTTTAGTAAAATTGACGATTTGCGAGCTATTTAACTTTAAACATTTTAAAGGCAGAAATTTTAAAAATAATACATAATAAAATCTTTCTTTTTGGTACACTTGTAAAATTTAACATAAATATTGCGTATATCAAATTTAAACCCAATACCTTATCTATTTCCATACTTATAATGTATTTTGATAAAACTCAAAATGCCGACTTATGTTTATATGGAATTGTTTCTTTATTTTTACGCGTTGAACGAGCTCAAAAACTTCTGTATATCTTCGTGAATCAACCTGTATATGTATATGTATATACAGGTCTCTACATATTTTTTTATCTTTGTACATTTTACAAAAATAACTTAATACAAGATATATCAGCTGTTTGCATTACGTTAAAACAATGGACTTTATTAACTCTTTATTTCACTTATTAAATTAAGTTGCATTGGTTCAACATTGTTTTCTATTTGTTAATGGAGGTATTCTGCAGGAAAACGCAATAGAAACTTTCTATGAATGCGTATAACTTTAAAACGAAGGTATTTATCGAAAAACGGCTTACACCATCGTTTTTCTTGTCTAATTTTACATGAAATTAATGTATCACATGTCCACTTTCTGTTTAAAAAAAATTAAGTTTGATTCAATATGTCGGATCCAAGATGGCGGACAATACTTCAAACCTACAAAAAAAGTATAATTTTGAAAATATGTCGATCCACATTTGTTTTTATCTTCAAGTACCTCTCAGTTATGAAATATGAAGCCGTTTCCATACTTAAAAATCACCCTGTATAAAAAAGTAGACAATAATATTATTCTATCAATTTCACATAATAGGAAAATAAACCAAATTCTTGAAAACACTCCTAATATATATATATATATATATATATATATATATATATATATATATATATATATATTTCTTTTGGTATATATAAATAAAATAAAAATTATACTAATAGGGTATAGATAAAGTTTTAGCTAATATTTCTAAAATTATTAAATTGATGTTTTCTATTGTGCTACGAATAAATTTATACTAAACTAAAAATTAACTAAAACAAACTGTATACTTTTTTTTTTACTTTATTCTTTTATTTATATATACAAGATGAAGTATTTATAATCTGTTGGTATTTCCTTACAAATATGCTTTTTCGACAAACACACAACAAATTTCACTACTTAATAAATTTATAAAGTTACTTTATTTTAAATTATTCGTTATATCATCTCAAATGTAGAGCCATTGTTTTAGCAGTTTTAAAAATTGTTTGCATTTTTAAATATATTTTTGAATAATGATCAATATTTTCATAGCAACAAACAAATAAAATACCATGATGCAAGTTTTATATGATGTATGAACTGAATGTTACATTATGTCCGAGTTGTAGATTTATTGTTTATTTTCACTCTCCATATTATAAAATAGTTATACAACTTTATAAACATAAAAAGGTTGTGAGAAACATACACTATTTCAAAATATATTTCGCTATTCATATAAAACGAAACAAACTAGATTTAATTTCAAAATGAAAAGTCAAATTATAAACTTAAAAATTCTTGTAGTAAGACGATAATTATTACATTTAATATTTATAACGGACTATAAATATTTATCAGCTGAAGACTAAACATCATATTATATAGATCTCTAAATTTGTAAATTGCATATACTTTTATTTTTTATACTTCTGTTATTTTTACAAAATACGCATCATTTTAAATAATGAAGTAGCTTTGTGGCAAAATACCAGATATTCATTGTATATTTTAAAAAAATTACGTTTTACAATTTATATTTTACCCACCTAATTTACATATTCATATGGGACATTTACAATATGCTCCCTTGTTGTAATTTAAAACTGGAAACAATTAGTGTAGTTTAATTAACATTTGAATTGTTAATTGTTTTTTTAATGAACTTCCCATTTATACACTTTGACTGAATTTGTGTGGATATTTTACCTTGCAATATAAACGTTGTATATAGAAAGTAGTATATATATGACGAGTATTAATTATTATTATTATTATAAATAAAAGTTTCTTTTACCCCCTCGACACTTCGGCCTATAAATTTTTTGTTTATTTCTCAAATTCATAATAATTAGCAAATGTCTATTCAATTAGTCAGGGTCAGAATTTCCTAGCTAGGTTCTGATTACATAGTCTGCATTTCAAGTTTCCATGGAATAATCCCACTGTGTTAAGATGGTTTTTAAAAGCGCCGTGGCCAGATACGAAACTTAAGATTTTCCTCAAATTTCGTTTACTTTGTGAAATGACGAACGTAGAGAGTTTCAGATCTGGTTGGACCAGTAATCCGTTTAGTTTTCCCGTTTAGTATTTTGCCCGTCGTTTCTCAATTCTGTGTTTAGCCATTGTTTTAGACTATCTTTTGTTATGGCTTTAGTTATTCCGCATACAGGTTCTGTGCATATGAAGGATCTCTTGATCCCAATTTTGCCAGTTTAACTGCATATTTGTTACTTTTGTATCTTCAGGCAGCTGAGTTTTACTCGGTTTTGGGCAGAAAACTTGTTTTAAGGTTCGGTGACAATCTCACTCTATTGATTGTGAACTTACAGACATTATAGCAGCCTGACTGTCCGACCTGATGGTGTATCCTTTAGTTAGGCACAGTTGTGCGCATTTCTGTATTGCCATGACTTTTGCTTGGAATACAGTTGCGTATTTTCCCAAAGCTATGCTTATATTTTCCTTGGTAGGTTTATTATATATTCCCGCACCTGCACCAAAGTTAATACGATATCTGTGAGTAAAGTGTTCTATAAATTCACAAAATAATAAAAAAGCAGGGCCTAAATTGCTTCAAAACAAAACAAAAATATATAATAATAATTTTAAAAAATTCCATTTCAGAGTGAAAAAAATGTGGAATCTTCAATTTTTTTAATATAAGAAAACTGAAATTTATCATAATAAATAAACAAATTTCCGAAAACCATTTGACGCAGTAAAAAGATATTAAATTAGATTTTCATCCCATCTATAAATCAAAATGACTAAGGAGGAAAAACACCAAGACTATTTAAAACTCATTGTGTTTGTATCCAAGTCACTCTTTTTTATATAATAAAAGAACAATAATGTCCGTCTATGTGATTTTTTTTAATAATTAAACTACTTTATTATTAAAAAAGTCACATAGACGGACATTATTGTTCTTTTATTATATAAACCAAGACTATATCTGTTTTTACGTAGTTTGAGTGTGAGTGAAAGAGGAGTGACTGAACATAGAATGATTTTAATGTGTGTTAAATGTGGTAATTACAATAAAAGACGCGTAATTAAATCCAATAAACCAAAGTTGAATTATGGTACATTATTTGAAGGTATTAAAAATTTTAATTAGCACGCGGTCCTGAATGTCTCTCTTGCTTTCACATTATTTTATTATTATTTTTTTTAATATTTAGAATCTTGTTTGTCTAAATAATACAGTTACAAATATCAATAAAAAGTCAAAAACAAAATAAAAACTACGTATAAATTAAAAACTCGTGAAATTAAAAAATAAAAAGAACACTTTATATAGAAAATGTCTAAATTATTTATCGTGCCCTTTAAATTAAATAATCAATGAAATTAGGGTGATTAAGGTGGGTTTTATTAGTAGATAGGAAAGGGGATCCAAAGCAGCAATGATAAATTATCAGATTGTTGGGGATGAGAGGAGGAATAAAGAGCAGGTCTTCTTATTGACCAATTTCAACAAACTAATTATAGCCTCATATCGGGAAACAAATCTATTAAATGACTTATTTTGCAATATATCGTGCAACCTTAAAGAAAAGTTAAGTGAGATTTGATTGCTGCGAATCTCGCCCTAACTCTCTGTGCCTCTATATTGCAACATTATTAAAAATTTAGAATATTATAAAATCTCTAAAAAGTTTCTTGATTCGAAAACGATACACCTTTTATTATTAAAACATTTCAAAACTTACTGCAGATATACTTGTTTTTTTTGGTTATTTGTGGTTGAATTAAGGAAAATTTCAGGAAATTTAAAAAGACAAATGATGTTATCTTCATATAAGTATCAAAAGAGTGTTAAAATTATCGCCCAATATCTTCTCTCTATTTTCAAAATAGTAGAAAAAGTTATAAAGAAAAGTTAGTGTCTTTTCGATATAGAAATATTTTTTTTTTTAGTAAAAAACTATTTTCGTTTAATGATCACGAATGACAAATTGTTGAATTTTGCGTCTCAGGTGTGTTGCGGTATAAATTAGATTAAATGTTGCGCGGGAATATTTGTAGACATCAAGATACAGTTTGATACAGTAGACCATTCAATATGTTTGCCAAGAATGTATGACGCTGAGGTTAGAGATGTGGCTTTTGAGTGGTTTCGCTCATACTTGACGGATAGAATACAACATGCTGTTAGCGACTCGGGTGCCGTGAAGTATGGGGATCCGCAAGGTTCAATTCTTTCCAGCCCTTTATCCTTAATATATTTTAACAATCTACACAAAAGTGTCGTTTCAAAGGGAATCTTGTCTCATTTGACGATGTTGCCGAAATTTTTAAAAAGAGAATTAATTGGACCAACATAAAAGATTACCTGAATGTTTTGCGTTTACGGTTTACTATTATCTGGTAATGGGTCCATCAAATATCAAATATGTAATATATACAGTATATATATATATATATATATGACCGTTTTGTAAATTAATCGGCAAGTGCCTAGAAAACACTCGAAAATCACACTAGATCGACATAACTTTAGTTCGACATCCACACTAGATCGACACTACACGAGATCGACATTACACTAGATCGGCATCCCACTAGATCGACACTACACGAGATCGACATTACACTAGATCGGCATCCCACTAAATCGACATTACACTAGATCCACAATACACTAGATCGACATAACAGTAGATCAACATTTCACTAGACCGACATCCCACTAAATCGACATTACACTAAATCGACGTTACACTAGACCAACATTACACTAGACCGACATTATACGAGATAGAAATCACACTAGATTAGCATTGCACAAGACCGACATTACACTAGATCAGCAACCCACTAGATCGACATTACACTAGATTGAATATACACTAGATCGACATTACGCTACATCGAAATCACACTAGATCGGCATTACACTAGATCGACATTACACTAGATCGGCAACCCACTAGATCGACATTACACTAGATTGAATATACACTAGATCGACATTACGCTACATCGAAATCACTCTAGATCGGCATTACACTAGATCGACATTACACTAGATCGGCAACCCACTAGATCGACATTACACTAGATCGGCAACCCACTAGATCGACATTACACTAGATCGGCAACCCACTGGATCGACATTACACTAGATTGAATATACACTAGATCGACATTACACTAGATCGGCAACCCACTAGATCGACATTACACTAGATTGAATATACACTAGATCGACATTACGCTACATCGAAATCACACTAGATCGGCATTACACTAGATCGACATTACACTAGATCGGCAACCCACTAGATCGACATTACACTAGATTGAATATACACTAGATCGACATTACGCTACATCGAAATCACTCTAGATCGGCATTACACTAGATCGATATTACACTAAATTGAATATACTCTATACGACTTCACACTAGTACGACATTACACGAGATCGACATTACACTAGATCGACATTACGCTGTATCGAAATCCCACTAGATCGACATTACACTAGATCGGCAACCCACTAGATCGATATTACACTTAATTGAATATTCACTATACGACTTCACACTAGATCGACATTACACTAGATTGAATATACACTAGATCGACATTGCACTAGATCTACATTACGCTAGATCGACATCCTACTAAATCGACATCCCATTAGATCGGCATTACACTAGATCGACATTACACTACATCGATATTACACTAGATCGACATTACACTAGATCGACATCCTTTGATAAACTTACTTTGATAAATATAAGGATCTGAAGTTTCCTGTTATTTATACACAAACGCTGAGTATTTAGCAAACTACTAGCATACAGTAGATTGCAATAAAGTGATGGGGGCAAATTGTATGCATGGGGAAAATCGAAGACCGCGTCGAAACTGACGAGTCATGGTTACACTGACCAGTTTGGTCGCTTCGTCTTCATCAGACATGCGCATAATGTCTCAAAACAGCGGAATTACGATTGGACCAACAATTAATAATCGCCAAAGATTCAGACATGGACAAAGTGCTATTGATTTGTATCACCTGGTTTGGCGTTTTATGCTCGTTATAATGAAGTGAAAAACCTTCAAAACAGACAAAAATATGCCCACTCAGAAATTTTATTAAAATCGCTCTCCCTGTTTTGTTGTAGTAGCTATTAACTCCTCTTTATTACATTGTTTTTTTAACTATTTAGACAACGGATAGTCCGGAAAGCACAACATGCTATTCAATGTCAAGCCTCGATGACGAGCAATAAATCACAAGATCTCCATTATATCGCTACACTTTATTGTCAACCTCTTATTTCCGAAATGTTTTTAGTGTAATGTAGTCGTAAATATGATCATAAATTTTCTGTTATTTATTGCTTTTTCATTTTATACCATTATTAGTCATTTTTATTTCCGTTGTAAAATCTTGATCTATTCATGATTAAATTGTTTTATGATACTTGGTTTACCTTTTTTTACTTACCTAGTACAGGATAATTTTGGTAATCGCAAAAAAATTTCGTCCTCCGTTATTTGACTGTTTCACGTTTCATGGTTTCAGGAAACCTTACAGTTATTTTCGACTTGTCGTCCGTCTGTCGCCGTCGTACAGTTCAAAAACTAGGGAATTACTAGAACCGGAATTTAATTGTGGTTTAAAGTCCTATTGTGAATAAGCCAGAATGTCACACACATGGGAATTTTGTCTGACATTATTGGAAGAAACTATTTAATGAAAATGTAGAACGAACTTATTCTGCGTGTAACTATATCTGGGTTCCAGAGTTGACTGCGAGGACGTCTAGATTCACGCGTTTCACCTTACTTGTCAAACGACTAGGCCACCCTTGCGTGACCGTGAAATTTCTCTCCCTCTCATAGTATAAACTAAGTCTTAATTTCATTTAAAATTCAATATTTTAAAAATAGCAACTGTTCAACATTTTTAATTATCTCACTGACTTTTTTCTTTCAAAGAAATTATTTTTCACTTTGCGAAAATCATGAATCATTTGAAATTAATTTATTTCAATTTTATGAAACTTAATAAATAATAAATTCAGTACAGTTGTTCATTGTAATTTTTAATTAGTTTTAATTATAATTTGATCTAAATTGATTTTTGGTGGGGATTTTATCGAACTTACACATCAAAATTAGATTAATTTAACTGCAAATTCCGATTCTAATAACTCGTTTAAATATCAGTAAAATAAAAATATAATATAAAATGTTTCAAACTAAATCCTGAAATTATTTGTAAGGAAAATAATAATGTTTCGTAATCGAAATTATGAAAAACCCATCTCTTGGATATTATTAATAATTATTGTGATCAAATCTATGTTTAAAACGTTTAAAATTATTATTGGAAAACGAAAAATTATAGGAAATAATTATAAAATATGTTTATTTTTCAATCCAGCTGGGATTTAAAATAAGTTCGCCTCTAACCTCTGCTGTTTGTCATCTGGAAAACGACTACAGGGGTTTTTCGTATTATCTTAAATTTTTTATTTAAATTTGTTGTTGTTAAATCAGTTGTTCGAGTAACATAAAAACAAAATTATAATTTTCTCTTAACCAGATTTTACAGTTGACGCTTACATTTTATAAAATATGACACCTTAGAAGTGTAGTAGCATCAAGTGTTCACTTAGTAACAGAACTAGTTTACTTAATTATATGTACACAAGAGTTATTTACTTTGTCCTGTTATATTTTATCTCATCATCATCTTATCGCAAACATCAGAAGATACTAATTTTTTCCTTGGACTATAATGAAGTCACTTTCATTCGTAATTTAATTGAAAATACTTTTTAAATTAAATAAGTTTATCAAAATCAAACCCATAGAGAATTCAGTGTTTATTTATATATTTTTATTTTTGTAAATCAGATTGTGGATTAATGGCTGTAAGAAAACTGAAACACAAAATTCTAATTTGCTCTGAATCGTCTCAGAGTTTTTTATAAACACTTTTTATCAACTTAGACGTAGATCAAAAATATAATGAGCATTATTTCCCATAAGATGTCAATGTAAATATGTATTTACCAAGAATTACTTATTTTATAACAACCCCGATAATAGGTTTTTGTTTTTTAACGACAACTCACGAACCGGAATTTTTGGACAAATTGTGACAATAATGGTTTGATTGGTTATATATATATATATATATATATATATATATATATATATATATATATAAGTCTGATTCAGTAGCGTCCACAATATTCAAATGTTTGAGTTTTATCAATTACAATAAAATATATATTGTAAACAGAATAAACTGTGGATGCTGCCTTAAAACCCGTATACCATTACGACACTTAGAAATAGCATTGAATAGAATAATCTTTTAAAACATCATTTGACTAATGTAGTCAGATTGCCTATTCTACCCCTGAATAAGAAACTTGGATAATAGCATTGAATTTGTAACATCAATGCTTAATCAATATTTAATTTCATTTGACTAATGTAGTCAGATTGCCTATTCTACCCCTGAATAAGACACAAATATACCATTCAATTTGTAAAATCAATGGATAATCCATTACCTTTAAACAGTATTTTCCGAAAGTCTTATTTCTTCTACAAAGGAATAATTTTATTGGAAACCGTAATAGATATTTTTATGATGTTTTTAAATTTAAGGGTTTACCAAAATTTTTGTTGGAAAGAAAATTATAACACTTTTTATGCTTCATTATTTTTTTTTTCAGTTGGGGGAAAATTAATCACCATAATTGCATTATAAATTATTTTGAAACGAAAATTCCAGTATGTAATTTAAAAAATAAATAATATGTATAGTTATATCTTTTTAGTTATCGAAAATAATGTTACGTAATTTTAACGTGGGTAAGTTGGAACCATTCGACTCCCCATAAGGTTGATAGAAATAGTGATATTTAAAGAGTACCTCGAAATTACCTTAAAGGATATATTTACTTTCATTTCACGTAATATGAAAGGTGTGTTAATATTTATTTTACATTTTCTTAAATATTTGACGTTTAAATACGAAGGAGTTCACTACGAGGAGTTCCAAACAAGGTCAATCTGGTTCGATTTATTTAATATTTTAAAGTTATATTAGGATTTAAAATCTCACGTAATGATATAATTTTGTTCGTTATTATTTAAAAATGAGAGTCTGTAATTTCGAAAAATAATATTAATAGGCCATTTTTTTCCTTTGTTTGGGGTTTAATTTAATATATATTTATTTAATATCAATAAAAGGAAAAAAACAAATGTTACGTCCATTTCTTATTTAGCTTACAGTAATTAAAATAATTAAATTGTTATTGTTATTTAAATTTATTAACTTTAAAAAAATAAATAAATATTGGATCTAGACATGTGAGGTGTTTCAAAATTAAAATAAAATCTGAACACAATTTCTAACGAAAAATACGTTTAACTGAAAACGTACGCAGACAATACAATTTCAAAATCCAGATTAATATTTTTCCATATATATATATATATATATATATATATATATATATATATATATATATATATATACTAATTAATTACATGCAGAGAAAACTATTTGAGTCTCAAGATTTAGAGCGTAAAAGAATACTGTTTAGCGCAAAGAACGATGAAATTTAATTTGCTGGAATAAGGGTTGTGTAACCACTTCTTATTGTGCTCTTTCCTTTCTCTCTTTTCAACTGTGAATCAAGTTATCACTATGTTCTTTTATCAACAGCTTTGTTTACTTCAAACACAAACCTGTTCTCACTGTTCCGTATCTAGACCTGAGGTAAACCGTTATTTCACGTGGTTAATTTAACTAGTTATCACGTAAATTAAACCTACTGTTAATACTTTTATTTTTTGAGATTGTTTTAATATTAAAAATTAGACTTAATTGTCGACAGTGAGTTAAGTGTTGTTCATGAAAATGGTGCCAATCGAATGAAAATAAAAACCTATTTAAGGCTTACAGATGCCGCTAAAAGAATGTAATCACTGTGGACCCACATTTTAGGCGGGTATCATGAGTTTCCTAACAAGCGACCCGCGGGTGTTTATCAAACACTAAGGGGAAACTATATCCCCCCCTCCGAAAGGTATGAGTGCGCATCGCAGGCCTACTAAAGCGACACACTAGTGCGCGCCCTTGAAACGGGACAGTCGATTACCTAAACGTTATATCTCAATTCAACATGTGGTTTAATATCACAGAAATGACCACCTAGTCGAATTTGGGAAATGGGTCGAACGACTCCTAGTGAATTCCCAGACGCACACCCCAAAATTACATTAATAATAAACTAATTTCTTAAGAAAAACCAATGCGATGATGGTCCGTTAGGCCGAGTGATTTAAACTTGTGGAAACCATTTAATTCCATGAAATTTGAAGGTCACGTAAGTTAATTTATCTATCTTTGAGAATGAGTAATAACTACTCCTTCAAAACCACATGTTTAACATATTTGCGAAGTCTTAATAAAGTTATATTTAGATTTCTTTTTTAAACAGTGATTTACATTTAGCTTATCTTATTTCCTACGTACTTAAGAAAATAATGTTCTTCAGGTTTTCCTTTGTGAAAGGACACACACAAGAAGACACCCTTTTTCAACACACACTTCTTATTTTTAAAAATTGCGCTCGATCAATTTACACTTCGTACATTTACTTTTCGTTTTCCTTAAAATTACACAATTTACTTTTAGATAATTGTTCCTTTAAAAGTTTTATTTTGAGTTTAAGATATTTCAGATTTATGAGTTAAAATCTGTTAATCCACTGTTTTATGTTACTTTAAATTAAAAACTAAAACTAATAATTTTGTTATCTTTTTATTAAAATTTCGATACCTATGTGTATGCATATCGTGAATTCTGTAATTAATTAATAAAGTAATAAAAGGTGTAAAGAAAGACATAAGAAAAGAATAAATTTAAAAACTCAATTTATCTCGTAATTTAATTCGTAATACCTAAAACATAGCCAAGCAAAAATATGTATTTTTAAGATTCAATAAGATTTTTAAAATTATTAAACCATAATAAATCATAAACTCTTCCAATATCTATATATTATGTACTAAGCACATAATTTTATTTTTAGCTAATACACACAATAACCTCAATTAGCTAATTAGCTGATTCAGAATGGGTATCTACACAACTACCAGGAATAATTTAACAAAATTGTAATTTCATATTTGGGGATAACGCTTTTAAAATATGCGTCCACTCATGTCAATGGATTCAGCTGCTTGCTAATTTATTTTATACTCTTATTTCGTTCTGTTGAATTTAATTAAAAGTAGACCTTTTACATTTAACAAACTTTCTCTCTTTGTATTGTCTACTCTCTCCTGTTAGTAATTCTCAATTTACATATATAAGAGAAAAACACTGGAATAATACATTTTCCATAACCATTGCGCATGTTTCTTAATTATTTACAGTACATTTAAATTTTAATCATCAGGATTATTTAAACATGCAAGTTTTGCAATAGTTACAAGTGCTTGCAATAGTCATAGGACCATTGCATGTAATCATTTACCTTACGTGTGACAAGAAATATTAATGCTATCAAAACTCAAGGTCACCCTTTTATTCTAGTGTATGTACAAGCATGTTGGAATACGATCCAATCTGACATTGTAAAACTTTTGATTTAGGTAGAAATGTCGTAAATAAAAAATATTCTTTTTATACATTATTCATGTCACATAAATTTCGATTAAGTCTACACGCTTTTAGTTGCCAAGTATGAAGTTGGAATTATTATTTCTCTGCTGTTTGAAATTTTATTTATTCTACGTTAAAATTAAATAGTCAGGAATGTTTTTGTGATAGAGAAAAAATGTCGATATCATGTTTTTATTGATTCTCGACAATTTCAACACAACTGAACGAATTCGAACAATTTACAGATGTTTATATCCTTGACTATCTGACTATGTGATCCCAATAACTTGAAATTTAAAAATTTGATTTGAATTTATAACACATTTTGGTTCAACTCGAGTTAAGATTTGAAATAAGAGGGGAGAAAAGTGATTGTTGTATATTATCTCAGAAACTAGAGAACTTTGAAACTGAATTTACAGAAGTTCTACAAACTGGGTAGATTTTTGTCTAATAACATCTGCAGAATCTGTGATGATTTTTATTATTTTAAATTAAATAACCACAAGCACTGCACGCTGTTAGTTCTGTACAGAGTTCAAAGATGGATACTAGAAAATGAGATTCTATAGGAAGTGTATTTTAATGAATTTGATTGGTCAATAATTGTTCTTCAACACACGCAAATCTACACAGGTTTTATTTTTACGTACAATTACAATAGACACACTATTCTAGAATGGAAATTAGTTTTATGAATAAAAACAATAATGTTGGCTATATTATTTTATAAAATGGAATAGTAAATTTCGTATTTAAGGATTAATTTTTATAATTCCCAATCGTAAAAATCGTTGCAACTTCTGTTTCCTATCTGTCATAATGGTCTAAATTATTAACATTATTGTTATTATTATTATTATTATTATTATTATTATTATTATTATTATTGTTGTTGTTGTTGTTGTTGTTGTTGTTGTTGTTGTTGTTGTTGTTAGACTATTATTACGTTTTACTAAGATTTAATGATATTATTCAAATGTGTTTTGATGGATACGATTTCTAATGACACCATTCAAGTTTATTTTATTTTCTTGTGCAATACATATTTAATTGGCATCTTGGGGGGGGGGAGGAAATGGTCACAATATTTTTGTGTCAGATCTACGGTGACAGAAAATGTTGTTTCATATTTATGGTCCCCAGTCTGTAATCCAAAAAGAAATTTAAACACTTCATGCAGCTCTAAGAATTTGATTTTTGTATACTATTTTTTTTATTTAAAAGTCTTTTCAATTAAATTATATTAAATTACAGATCGGTATCGTCCAAGGAATAGAACACGTGTCTCCTGATATTTGCGATAGGATTAAGTAGATTATGATAGGATATAGTAAACAACTCTTGTGTACACTACTATATTTTGCTAAACTTCTCAGGTTCCAGATTTGAGTAAACGTTTTAGAAAAATTTAACTGCTGGTTAAGAGAATATTATAATTTTGTATTTTGTTTTCATGTCACAACTGAGTTAACGATAACAAATTTAAATGACGCATTGAGCAAATACGAAAAACTCATGCAGCTCGGTTTTTAGACGGTAAACAGCAGAGGTCAACTTTATTTTAAATCCCAACTGCATGGAAAAATAAACATATTACAAATTCTAATTATTTCGTGATTTTTTTAATTTTTTTAATATTACTTCTAAATTATTCTTAAACAAACATTTTTTATCACAATCATTTCAAATAACACTCCTAAGGCATTCAAAGCAGAGACGGGTTTTTCATAATATCGATTATGAAACATCATTTTTCTCCATAAAAATAATTTCATGAATCTAGTCTAAAACATATTTGTTGTAATTTTACTGCTTATTATAATCAGAATTTGCTACTCAAATTATCCAATTTTGAGTTGTCAATTAGAATAAATGTCCACAATAAAATTTAATTAGATGAGATAATGAATTTTTTTTTAATCTTATAAAAATTGCAATAGACAACTTATAATAAATTTATTATTTATTTAACACATCATAATAAATAAAAGGTGACATTATGATATCACCTTTTACGAGCACCAAATCGCCGCTAAGTTTTTCTCAAGGTGACATGCAATTTATTTTAAAGGAAAAAGTAATTGAGATATTTTAAAATGTTGAACAGTTACTATTTTTAAAATGTAGAATTTTAAATGAAATTATGGCTTTAGGTTAAATAAGGGAGGAATCTCCATTTATACATACAAAATTCTCTTACAAGCTCAAGAAGTAGAAATATTTGTTGAGACACTATTTTCCATCATATCAGTGTATAACTTGTTGCATCTGTGTCTGGAGTAACGAATTTATGATTTGCTATACATTGTATTATTCATGACTTTGGGAAGATCTGTGTTATATTCTGTCTTTCTGTTCAAGTGTTGGGTTGAATTGCAATTTATATTCAGATAAGCGAAATGAATATAAATGATATGTCACATGACGGGTTCATTTAGAGATGTTGTGGTAACACTGTTATTACAAGTTTTGAACGAGTTTTTTATACTACTTCAAATAAATACTGCTTTCCAATTTTTTAAAGACGCGAGTTCTTACTTAGATTTAGGTGAACAAAGGTTCAAAGTGCAAATTTGGTTTTATATATAAGTGACCTAAACGTAAAATTGGTAATCACATTTATTTAACAATGATGCCTGTGTATAGGTTAGGTTAGGTGAATTATAATTATAAAAATCACTATAAATTTTAAAAATAATGAACTCAAAACATAACTTGAAATGCAATTAAACTTGGATTTGGAGTCGATTGAACCGTTCGTTCTCCAGTTCCCTTGAATCCAAATGACATCACAAACAAATACAAGAACATTTTACGTTTTAGAGTATTTTTAGACAAATTCAATGCAAATAATTGAACTTAGAGAATTATTAGAATTCACGAACCAAATGTAATTCACTTTTCTTTTCACCTTAATAATAATTCAATATTATTTCCTTCTTTGTATATATATATATTATATAACCGATGTTTAAACCGATATTGAATGACATAGGCTATTACATTAAAACTGATTGACGATATTTTCCCCAGTCTATTATAATTTCTCGTTATTTTACAGATCATTTAACTTTAAATCTCCTTCACAAATCGAAGCTCATTTCACAGCTAATGCGTTAGTAGAGTGTGGGACAGTTTGGCACAAAAATGGTGGGGGTACCCCCACCAATCCCCCTCCCCCCTAGCCCCTCCCCCTTTGCCCCACCCCTCCCCCTTTGCCCCACCCCTCCCCCTTTGCCCCCTCCACCCTTTGCCCCTCCCCCTTTACCCACCCCTCCCCCCTCCCCCTTAGCCCCTCCCCTTTGCCCCACCCCTCCCCCCTCCCCCTTGGCCCCTCCCCCTTTGCCCCATCCCTCCCCCTCCCCCCTATGCCCCTCCCCCTTTGCCCCTCCCCCCTGCCCCTCCCCTGTAGGCCCCTCCCCTTTAGGCCCCTTCCCTTGCCCCATTGGTCCCCCCACCTCCTCCCACCCCTCCCCCCTGCCCCTCCCCTGTAGGCCCCTCCCCTTTAGGTCCCTTCCCTTCCCCCCATTGGTCCCCCCACCTCCTCCCGCCCCTCCCCTGTAGGCCCCTCCCCTTTAGGCCCCTTCCCTTCCCCCATTGGTCCCCCCACCTGTGACGTATTGTTGTCGAGACACACACAAGACGCCATACACACATGACGTCATACACTTAACTTTTTTAATACCGGTGGGATTCGAACCTGTGAAGTTTGGATTCGAAGGCGGACACGCTACCGACTGAGCTATCGTGCATAGTATTACAAGTCGGATATTTAACGCAGTATATAAGCCGCCATGTTGTAACCGCAATAATGTGTTATATATATATATATATATATATATATATATATATATAATGTGTTAAGATAGTTAACCTAACCTATAAGTGTCCTACTTTTGCCCATCCACAGCCTATCAGCTGTTACAATAATGTGTTATATAAGTATATAATGTGTTAAGATAGTTAACCTAAAGTTTCCCACCTTTGCCCATCCACAGCCTATCAGCTGTTACAATAATGTGTTATATAATTATATAATGTGTTAAGATAGTTAACCTAAAGTTTCCCACCTTTGCCCATCCACAGCCAATCAGCTGTTACAATAATGTGTTATATATATATATATAATGTGTTATATACTTATATAATGTGTTAAGATAGTTAACCTAACCCCATAGTATTACAAGTCGGATATTTAACGCGGTGCCGCCAACGCCAGAACATTTCGTAGAAGTTCGGACACGAACCCCTTACCGTAAGACTTACCGAGTTTTTCGCGACCGCGAAAAACTCGCGTACGTCTTACGGTATGGGTTCTGAGTCGTACCTCTAGGTTACTCTGACAACAAATAGTAGTGTCCAAATTGTAATGTGCTTGTGTTAACCTAACCTATAAGTTTCTGCCTACCACAGCCTATCAGCTGTTACAATAATGTGTTATATATATATAATGTGTTATATATAATGTGTTAAGATAGTTAACCTAAAGTTTCCTACCTTTGCCCATCCACAGCCAATCAGCTGTTACAATAATGTGTTATATATATAATGTGTTATATATTTATATAATGTGTTAAGATAGTTAACCTAACCTATAAGTTTCCTACCTTTGCCCATCCACAGCCAATCAGCTGGTACAATTAATGTGTTATATATATATATATATATATATAATGTGTTATATATTTATATAATGTGTTATATAATGTGTTAAGATAGTTAACCATACCTATAAGTTTCCTACTTTTACCCATTCACAGCCAATCAGCTGTTACAATAATGTGTTATATATATATAATGTGTTATATATTTATATAATGTGTTAAGATAGTTAACCTAAAGTGTCCTACTTTTACCCATCCACAGCCAATCAGCTGTTACAATAATGTGTTATATATATAATGTGTTATATATTTATATAATGTGTTAAGATAGTTAACCTATAAGTGTCCTACTTTTACCCATCCACAGCCTATCAGCTGTTACAATAATGTGTTATATAATTATAAATTGTGTTAAGATAGTTAACCTAACCTATAAGTTTCCTACCATTGCCCATCCACAGCCAATCAGCTGGTACAATTAATGTGTTATATATATAATGTGTTATATATTTATATAATGTGTTATATAATGTGTTAAGATAGTTAACCTAACCTATAAGTTTCCTACTTTTGCCCATCCACAGCCAATCAGCTGTTACAATAATGTGTTATATATATAATGTGTTATATATTTATATAATGTGTTAAGATAGTTAACCTAACCTATAAGTTTCCTACTTTTGCCCATCCACAGCCAATCAGCTGTTACAATAATGTGTTATATATATAATGTGTTATATATTTATATAATGTGTTAAGATAGTTAACCTAACCTATAAGTGTCCTACTTTTACCCATCCACAGCCAATCAGCTGTTACAATAATGTGTTATATATATATACAATGTGTTATATATTTATATAATGTGTTAAGATAGTTAACCTATAAGTGTCCTACTTTTACCCATCCACAGCCTATCAGCTGTTACAATAATGTGTTATATAATTATATAATGTGTTAAGATAGTTAACCTAACCTATAAGTTTCCTACTTTTGCCCATCCACATCCAATCAGCTGGTACAATTAATGTGTTATATATTTTATATAATGTGTTAAGATATAATGTGTTAAGATAGTTAACCTAACCTATAAGTTTCCTACATTTGCCCATCCACAGCCTATCAGCTGGTACAATTAATGTGTTATATAATATAATGTGTTAAGATATAATGTGTTAAGATAGTTAACCTAACCTATAAGTTTCCTACTTTTGCCCATCCACAGCCAATCAGCTGTTACAATAATGTGTTATATATATATAATGTGTTATATATTTATATAATGTGTTATATAACGTGTTAAGATAGTTAACCTAACCTATTAGAGTTTCCTACTTTTGCCCACCACGGCCTAGGTACATTTAATGTGTATAATCTGTTAAACGTAGTTTCCTCCGTTGTCTACCAGGGTGTAGCACATGTTTTTATGTATCGTGTTAAAATATTGTTAACCTAGACTTAAGTCCTACTTTTGCCTAAACCTATGCTTACCACAGTCCAAACGGGTGTTAGTCTGGCCACTATTTAACCGAACCGAAATTACCAACCGATTTACCAACCAAATCCAACCGATTTACCAACCAAAACCAACCGATTTACCAACCAAAACCAACCGATTTACCAACCAAAACCATTTGACAGACAGGTTCTGACTGGTCTAGCCGGATTGTACAACAGTGCGTAACAATGTTACTGCGCATGCGTACTACTCGCGATTAACTGTTTAAGAAAGGAGATTAGATGGAGATAGCTCAGTTTACGTTAGTAGCTGGAATAGTGAACGTGGCCCCTTCCAAGATGTATAAGGTCTCCGAGCTCTTGGGTAGCAGGATTAAACCAACCAACGAACGATTTGGACTTTGGCTTCTGGAAGAAAATCTGCACAACAACAACCTGGTAACAGATATTGGAAATATTAATTATTCGCAAGGAGAAGAGTTGCTGTCCGGAGTTAATATAAAACCACTAACTCCGCTTACAAAACCATTCTGCGACAACATAATGCTTGTTAAAATAACCGACAGTTCGGATTGCGAACAAGGGAAGAGCCTCGTAAAGAAGAATATCTGTGGAGTATTTAACAGTTATCTTCGTGGGAAATTTACGGATTTTGTTTCCGCAAGACATGGCGTAAAAGTAAAATTACCATTCCCTTTGAATGGAAAGAGACCTATGGCGAAACGTGTATGCAATATTATTGGAGCAGATGGGATGCAAGCCATTGCAAAGAAATTTAAAAATCCCATTGCAATCCCCTACAAGGTAGAGTTAGCGGATGTTGAGTTGGCTACTCTACAGGAAAAAATTCCCGAAATACTATTGGAGCTGCAAACCCACGACTTCTACCTTATGGATTTGGACATTACACAAGATTTTGTGGGGATCTTTAACAAGCGAGAGATGTGTGAGCATTTAGTACAGGACCATGACTTTCGTTACCAAGGCGGCCAGTACAAAGAAAACTACAATACAATTGTTAACAACGACAAGTCTGTTGGGATAGATTGCCTAACCTGGATTACTCCTACTGGTGCAAGAGTAAAAATCTACAACAAGTTTGTGTGCCAGATTACGAGTCCTGGCGTTAACAAACAAATTGGTAACCACATTGTGGATTTTGTCAACTGTCCAGACTCCAGATTAAGACAGACGTTTCTGTCCCCACTGGGTAAGGAGCATGGCATTACAAGATTGGAGGCTACGATCTACAACGGTAGCGGCGACCATCCTCTGGACAGCTGTGTAACGCTCCTGGAAGACAGCAAAATTTATTTCCAGGAAGCCCCGTTCTACTCTGTTGCCATCCCTAAAATGTGGACGAAATTAGCTGACAGTCTCCAGAACAGTTGCTGTGTAGTGTACAATAATCTTTTACAATATGCCTACTGGGGAAACAGTAACACGAGGAAGTTAACCGGGGTGCAACTTACTTTACCAAGCGACCAAGACCAGAGGAAAAAAATAATTAATTACGTACTCTCTGCATATAGTTTTAACTATTTGCCTGTAAATTACTTGGAGATAGTGGAAGATGTCGCTAATAGAGAGCATGTTAGTGTGGTACAAAAGTGCTACATTAAGAGTGGCGAGACATTCTTCTCGAAATCTAGTACTGCTTTCTCGGTGATTTGTAAAGATGTAAGCCTCGAGAACTGTGGGATGGTTCCAACGAGTAATATTATTCCACAGATTTTAAAGAAGAGAACGAATATTACAAACAGGCTACAACCCTACAATATAAAGGAAACAGAACCATTCTCCACCGTTTACCTACTGTCTGCGAAGAAACGAAAACTGGAACTGGAAGAAATTGACTTAAAACGGAGAAAATTGGAATACATGGAACATGCTGCTTCCTTAAAAGAGGAATACAAAGAAATGCAGGAGAAAGAGAAAATTATTAGAGAGACAAGAGAGCGGATGGGCTCATATTTTAACAAGACTTGGAAGAATTTAGATATACATGCAGACTACAAGGTTTCCGCATTTACCGTTAACACTAAAGCGAAATATGCCTTTGTTGGAATACTCGCAGAAAGAGATGGGAGTAAAAGTGTTTACTTCTTTAAAGGAAAGTACAAATCGTGGCTAATGGATGCCTACAACGACAAACAAAATTTAACAAAAGAGGGGTTTGTTTTAACCTCCAACAACGACCTGGACATTGTGCATTTAGCGACAGAAGAAACAATTTTTACATTTACGACGAATGGACTTACCAGTTTTAATAATCATTCTTTTCCGAAGATAGAGCATTTTAAGCCACTAACAGATGCTTGGAAAAAACCAGAAGATTTCCCCTACAACCAGGACGAAGTGGAGCAAGTATCCACCCTTGGCATGCAAGACATAAAAGGCAAAGTTATTCCAAGAAAGTGTCGTCGGCTGGAAGAGCTGGAAGAAGGGACAGAATTAGTAGTGTGTGGAATCAAACAAATTGATTACAGACATAAGATCCGTTATATTTTGCAGTTCCAAAATCTAGATGAATTGTATATTTCGAATTATTGGTTAGAAAGAGAAATAAAAGTGCTAAATGTAGATTTAAACTATAAATTTAATGTTAAATTGGACAAGATAAAAACCACTGCAATTAAGCACAAAGAAAGAGTTGTTTTCTGTGCTTGTAATTAAAAATAAATAAATAAATGTTTTAAAATAATATTCTTTGTAATTTGTTACCTCCATTCCACCAAAACTCTTTTTAGTAGAGAGATAGATATTTGATGTGACCTTGGAATTGTAGCCG
This sequence comes from Aphrophora alni, assembly GCA_963513935.1. NCBI lineage: Eukaryota > Metazoa > Arthropoda > Insecta > Hemiptera > Aphrophoridae > Aphrophora > Aphrophora alni. The sequence goes on from CAUPSG010000691.1 coordinate 88,935, forward strand.
AAAACGACACGACCCCCCAACCCCCATTTTTCCTTTTTAAATATATAACGTCGTAACGTTTGTTAGGGACCGATTTACCAAACCGTAGATAAAATTACCAAGATTTGGTTGGTAAATTGGTTGCAAAACGTATATTTTGGTTGGTAAATCGGTTGGTATTGGTTAGGTTAGGTTAGGTTAGGTCTGGTTAGGATAGGTTAGGATAGGTTAGGTTAGGTTAGGTCTGGTTAGGATAGGTTAGGATAGGTTAGGTTATGTTAGGTTAGGTTAGGATAGGATAGGTTAGGTTAGGTTAGGTTAGGTTAGGTTAGGATAGGTTAGGTTAGGATAGGTTAGGATAGGTTAGGTTAGGTTAGGTTAGGTTAGGATAGGTTATGTTAGGTTAGGTTAGGTTAGGTTAGGATAGGTTAGGTTAGGTTAGGTTAGGTTTTTAGGAGAATGGTTGCCACACGCCTACCAACCTCCACCCCATCCCTACCATCTCCCGGGCGTGTGGCAACCATTCTCCTAAAAACCTAACCTAACCTAACCTAACCTATCCTAACCTAACCTAACCTAACCTAACATAACCTATCCTAACCTAACCTAACCTAACCTAACCTAACCTAACCTATCCTAACCTATCCTAACCTAACCTATCCTAACCTAACCTAACCTAACCTAACCTAACCTAACCTATCCTATCCTATCCTAACCTAACCTAACAACCATTCTCCTAAAAACCTAACCTAACCTAACCTAACCTATCCTAACCTAACCTAACCTCACCTAACATAACCTAACCTATCCTAACCTAACCTAACATAACCTATCCTAACCTAACCTAACCTAACCTAACCTAACCTATCCTATCCTAACCTAACCTAACAACCATTCTCCTAAAAACCTAACCTAACCTAACCTATCCTAACCTAACCTAACCTCACCTAGCATAACCTATCCTAACCTAACCTAACCTATCCTAACCTAACCTAACCTATCCTATCCTAACCTAACCTAACATAACCTAACCTATCCTAACCTATCCTAACCAGACCTAACCTAACCTAACCTATCCTAACCTATCCTAACCAGACCTAACCTAACCTAACCTAACCAATACCAACCGATTTACCAACCAAAATATACGTTTTGCAACCAATTTACCAACCAAATCTTGGTAATTTTATCTACGGTTTGGTAAATCGGTCCCTAACAAACGTTACGACGTTATATATTTAAAAAGGAAAAATGGGGGTTGGGGGGTCGTGTCGTTTTCGGCTACAATTCCAAGGTCACATCAAATATCTATCTCTCTACTAAAAAGAGTTTTGGTGGAATGGAGGTAACAAATTACAAAGAATATTATTTTAAAACATTTATTTATTTATTTTTAATTACAAGCACAGAAAACAACTCTTTCTTTGTGCTTAATTGCAGTGGTTTTTATCTTGTCCAATTTAACATTAAATTTATAGTTTAAATCTACATTTAGCACTTTTATTTCTCTTTCTAACCAATAATTCGAAATATACAATTCATCTAGATTTTGGAACTGCAAAATATAACGGATCTTATGTCTGTAATCAATTTGTTTGATTCCACACACTACTAATTCTGTCCCTTCTTCCAGCTCTTCCAGCCGACGACACTTTCTTGGAATAACTTTGCCTTTTATGTCTTGCATGCCAAGGGTGGATACTTGCTCCACTTCGTCCTGGTTGTAGGGGAAATCTTCTGGTTTTTTCCAAGCATCTGTTAGTGGCTTAAAATGCTCTATCTTCGGAAAAGAATGATTATTAAAACTGGTAAGTCCATTCGTCGTAAATGTAAAAATTGTTTCTTCTGTCGCTAAATGCACAATGTCCAGGTCGTTGTTGGAGGTTAAAACAAACCCCTCTTTTGTTAAATTTTGTTTGTCGTTGTAGGCATCCATTAGCCACGATTTGTACTTTCCTTTAAAGAAGTAAACACTTTTACTCCCATCTCTTTCTGCGAGTATTCCAACAAAGGCATATTTCGCTTTAGTGTTAACGGTAAATGCGGAAACCTTGTAGTCTGCATGTATATCTAAATTCTTCCAAGTCTTGTTAAAATATGAGCCCATCCGCTCTCTTGTCTCTCTAATAATTTTCTCTTTCTCCTGCATTTCTTTGTATTCCTCTTTTAAGGAAGCAGCATGTTCCATGTATTCCAATTTTCTCCGTTTTAAGTCAATTTCTTCCAGTTCCAGTTTTCGTTTCTTCGCAGACAGTAGGTAAACGGTGGAGAATGGTTCTGTTTCCTTTATATTGTAGGGTTGTAGCCTGTTTGTAATATTCGTTCTCTTCTTTAAAATCTGTGGAATAATATTACTCGTTGGAACCATCCCACAGTTCTCGAGGCTTACATCTTTACAAATCACCGAGAAAGCAGTACTAGATTTCGAGAAGAATGTCTCGCCACTCTTAATGTAGCACTTTTGTACCACACTAACATGCTCTCTATTAGCGACATCTTCCACTATCTCCAAGTAATTTACAGGCAAATAGTTAAAACTATATGCAGAGAGTACGTAATTAATTATTTTTTTCCTCTGGTCTTGGTCGCTTGGTAAAGTAAGTTGCACCCCGGTTAACTTCCTCGTGTTACTGTTTCCCCAGTAGGCATATTGTAAAAGATTATTGTACACTACACAGCAACTGTTCTGGAGACTGTCAGCTAATTTCGTCCACATTTTAGGGATGGCAACAGAGTAGAACGGGGCTTCCTGGAAATAAATTTTGCTGTCTTCCAGGAGCGTTACACAGCTGTCCAGAGGATGGTCGCCGCTACCGTTGTAGATCGTAGCCTCCAATCTTGTAATGCCATGCTCCTTACCCAGTGGGGACAGAAACGTCTGTCTTAATCTGGAGTCTGGACAGTTGACAAAATCCACAATGTGGTTACCAATTTGTTTGTTAACGCCAGGACTCGTAATCTGGCACACAAACTTGTTGTAGATTTTTACTCTTGCACCAGTAGGAGTAATCCAGGTTAGGCAATCTATCCCAACAGACTTGTCGTTGTTAACAATTGTATTGTAGTTTTCTTTGTACTGGCCGCCTTGGTAACGAAAGTCATGGTCCTGTACTAAATGCTCACACATCTCTCGCTTGTTAAAGATCCCCACAAAATCTTGTGTAATGTCCAAATCCATAAGGTAGAAGTCGTGGGTTTGCAGCTCCAATAGTATTTCGGGAATTTTTTCCTGTAGAGTAGCCAACTCAACATCCGCTAACTCTACCTTGTAGGGGATTGCAATGGGATTTTTAAATTTCTTTGCAATGGCTTGCATCCCATCTGCTCCAATAATATTGCATACACGTTTCGCCATAGGTCTCTTTCCATTCAAAGGGAATGGTAATTTTACTTTTACGCCATGTCTTGCGGAAACAAAATCCGTAAATTTCCCACGAAGATAACTGTTAAATACTCCACAGATATTCTTCTTTACGAGGCTCTTCCCTTGTTCGCAATCCGAACTGTCGGTTATTTTAACAAGCATTATGTTGTCGCAGAATGGTTTTGTAAGCGGAGTTAGTGGTTTTATATTAACTCCGGACAGCAACTCTTCTCCTTGCGAATAATTAATATTTCCAATATCTGTTACCAGGTTGTTGTTGTGCAGATTTTCTTCCAGAAGCCAAAGTCCAAATCGTTCGTTGGTTGGTTTAATCCTGCTACCCAAGAGCTCGGAGACCTTATACATCTTGGAAGGGGCCACGTTCACTATTCCAGCTACTAACGTAAACTGAGCTATCTCCATCTAATCTCCTTTCTTAAACAGTTAATCGCGAGTAGTACGCATGCGCAGTAACATTGTTACGCACTGTTGTACAATCCGGCTAGACCAGTCAGAACCTGTCTGTCAAATGGTTTTGGTTGGTAAATCGGTTGGTTTTGGTTGGTAAATCGGTTGGTTTTGGTTGGTAAATCGGTTGGATTTGGTTGGTAAATCGGTTGGTAATTTCGGTTCGGTTAAATAGTGGCCAGACTAACACCCGTTTGGACTGTGGTAAGCATAGGTTTAGGCAAAAGTAGGACTTAAGTCTAGGTTAACAATATTTTAACACGATACATAAAAACATGTGCTACACCCTGGTAGACAACGGAGGAAACTACGTTTAACAGATTATACACATTAAATGTACCTAGGCCGTGGTGGGCAAAAGTAGGAAACTCTAATAGGTTAGGTTAACTATCTTAACACGTTATATAACACATTATATAAATATATAACACATTATATATATATAACACATTATTGTAACAGCTGATTGGCTGTGGATGGGCAAAAGTAGGAAACTTATAGGTTAGGTTAACTATCTTAACACATTATATCTTAACACATTATATATAACACATTAATTGTACCAGCTGATAGGCTGTGGATGGGCAAATGTAGGAAACTTATAGGTTAGGTTAACTATCTTAACACATTATATCTTAACACATTATATAAAATATATAACACATTAATTGTACCAGCTGATTGGATGTGGATGGGCAAAAGTAGGAAACTTATAGGTTAGGTTAACTATCTTAACACATTATATAATTATATAACACATTATTGTAACAGCTGATAGGCTGTGGATGGGTAAAAGTAGGACACTTATAGGTTAACTATCTTAACACATTATATAAATATATAACACATTGTATATATATATAACACATTATTGTAACAGCTGATTGGCTGTGGATGGGTAAAAGTAGGACACTTATAGGTTAGGTTAACTATCTTAACACATTATATAAATATATAACACATTATATATATAACACATTATTGTAACAGCTGATTGGCTGTGGATGGGCAAAAGTAGGAAACTTATAGGTTAGGTTAACTATCTTAACACATTATATAAATATATAACACATTATATATATAACACATTATTGTAACAGCTGATTGGCTGTGGATGGGCAAAAGTAGGAAACTTATAGGTTAGGTTAACTATCTTAACACATTATATAACACATTATATAAATATATAACACATTATATATATAACACATTAATTGTACCAGCTGATTGGCTGTGGATGGGCAATGGTAGGAAACTTATAGGTTAGGTTAACTATCTTAACACAATTTATAATTATATAACACATTATTGTAACAGCTGATAGGCTGTGGATGGGTAAAAGTAGGACACTTATAGGTTAACTATCTTAACACATTATATAAATATATAACACATTATATATATAACACATTATTGTAACAGCTGATTGGCTGTGGATGGGTAAAAGTAGGACACTTTAGGTTAACTATCTTAACACATTATATAAATATATAACACATTATATATATATAACACATTATTGTAACAGCTGATTGGCTGTGAATGGGTAAAAGTAGGAAACTTATAGGTATGGTTAACTATCTTAACACATTATATAACACATTATATAAATATATAACACATTATATATATATATATATATATATATAACACATTAATTGTACCAGCTGATTGGCTGTGGATGGGCAAAGGTAGGAAACTTATAGGTTAGGTTAACTATCTTAACACATTATATAAATATATAACACATTATATATATAACACATTATTGTGACAGCTGATTGGCTGTGGATGGGCAAAGGTAGGAAACTTTAGGTTAACTATCTTAACACATTATATATAACACATTATATATATATAACACATTATTGTAACAGCTGATAGGCTGTGGTAGGCAGAAACTTATAGGTTAGGTTAACACAAGCACATTACAATTTGGACACTACTATTTGTTGTCAGAGTAACCTAGAGGTACGACTCAGAACCCATACCGTAAGACGTACGCGAGTTTTTCGCGGTCGCGAAAAACTCGGTAAGTCTTACGGTAAGGGGTTCGTGTCCGAACTTCTACGAAATGTTCTGGCGTTGGCGGCACCGCGTTAAATATCCGACTTGTAATACTATGGGGTTAGGTTAACTATCTTAACACATTATATAAGTATATAACACATTATATATATATATATAACACATTATTGTAACAGCTGATTGGCTGTGGATGGGCAAAGGTGGGAAACTTTAGGTTAACTATCTTAACACATTATATAATTATATAACACATTATTGTAACAGCTGATAGGCTGTGGATGGGCAAAGGTGGGAAACTTTAGGTTAACTATCTTAACACATTATATACTTATATAACACATTATTGTAACAGCTGATAGGCTGTGGATGGGCAAAAGTAGGACACTTATAGGTTAGGTTAACTATCTTAACACATTATATATATATATATATATATATATAACACATTATTGCGGTTACAACATGGCGGCTTATATACTGCGTTAAATATCCGACTTGTAATACTATGCACGATAGCTCAGTCGGTAGCGTGTCCGCCTTCGAATCCAAACTTCACAGGTTCGAATCCCACCGGTATTAAAAAAGTTAAGTGTATGACGTCATGTGTGTATGGCGTCTTGTGTGTGTCTCGACAACAATACGTCACAGGTGGGGGGACCAATGGGGGAAGGGAAGGGGCCTAAAGGGGAGGGGCCTACAGGGGAGGGGCGGGAGGAGGTGGGGGGACCAATGGGGGGAAGGGAAGGGGCCTAAAGGGGAGGGGCCTACAGGGGAGGGGCAGGGGGGAGGGGTGGGAGGAGGTGGGGGGACCAATGGGGCAAGGGAAGGGGCCTAAAGGGGAGGGGCCTACAGGGGAGGGGCAGGGGGGAGGGGCAAAGGGGGAGGGGCATAGGGGGGAGGGGGAGGGATGGGGCAAAGGGGGAGGGGCCAAGGGGGAGGGGGGAGGGGTGGGGCAAAGGGGAGGGGCTAAGGGGGAGGGGGGAGGGGTGGGTAAAGGGGGAGGGGCAAAGGGTGGAGGGGGCAAAGGGGGAGGGGTGGGGCAAAGGGGGAGGGGTGGGGCAAAGGGGGAGGGGCTAGGGGGGAGGGGGATTGGTGGGGGTACCCCCACCATTTTTGTGCCAAACTGTCCCACACTCTACTTCCGTAGTTCCCGC